>RJWM01016823.1:0-44506 GCA_004363535.1 Dasyprocta punctata | reverse complement strand
CCAATAGATAGATAAATAAAATAAAATAAAATCTTTATTTTTACTGATGCTTTTGTACTTAACAAATAGAGATATGTTTATTTTACACGGTTTTGGATTTCATCCAACTTTTGTTGTATTTTGAGACCATTATTGGGAGAAAATATATGTAGAATTATTGTATCTTGATTTAAATTAAACTTTACTCATCATGCAGGCTCTTTATCCCTGGCATACTTTTTATTTTAAAGATCATTTTATCTAGTATTGATAAAGCGACATGTTGTGAATGCTGTAATGCTCTGCCTTCATCCCCCTGTAAGACTGAAGGATTCACTCCATCAAGTGCTAGGACTGCTACCAGACTGGCTTCATCACCAGCTCTGCAGGAATTGTCCTCAGATGGAGGGATCCACCTCACCTATGATCATTCTCCTGCCCTATGGGCACCCTACATTCCAGGAGTTGGCGGAGGAGGGCCATGCAGGTAAAACCCACTGCCTGTGCTCCTCTCTCTCCTCTCCTGTAGGACCCTAATTGAGCCCCTACATTCTCCATCACTCCTTGTGCAGTTTCTCCTGCCTCTCTTCCATTTCCCCAATATCTCTTTTAGTTCTGCCTAATCTGTTAAACCTAGTTCTATAATTTCTAGCTTTATTTTGTTGTTGTTGTGTTACTATTTTTTTGTAGTTGCTGGTTCTGCACTAATTTCAGAGTGAGGCTTTATCTCTAATATTGTCACAGTTATGATTGGTTTTACATGTCAGTACCTGATGGTTTGATTGTCTGGAGTCCTTGTGCCTTTTCTGTATCACAATCCCACATCATACAGTGTTGACTAGTCATTCATAATTTGCTTTCAGAAATAATTGAGAATTAAAATGATGGTAGTTTCTTCCAGAGGTTTTGTCTTCTTCTGCTAAGATTTAACTATGCTAGAATTCTAGAAAGCAAAGCTTCAAGTTTTTCAGGTCCACACTGTCCAGAGTAAGCCATTTGGAGACTCAATCCACAACGATTATTGTGGTAGGCACAAAACTGTGACCTGCATTAACACTGCAGTTCTATCATGTGGCCCTCCCTCTTAGCTGCTTCCCAAAGCCCAGGGTAAATGGAGCAAGTGTAGATGGGAGATGGGGAAGAAAGTGATGCGTCCAGTTACTTAAAAGGGTTGGCACTACCCATCTTTCCTTTTCCATCACTAGCCTGAGTAAAAATCCAGCAAGTATGTCTGGTGTAGCCAAAGAATAGTGTATCTGACTGGTGTTTGCTCTCACATAGCTGTGTCTTAGCTGCAAGGGAAGCTAGAAAACAAAGCTCCTAGTCTTAAGATTCTATAGAGGGTATTGCAGGCAGGATTCTAAGCTGGTCCTCTACCTCCATTCTTGGTGTCACATCTTGGATTATTTTATGTTGTATGGTCAAAGAATTTTGCAGGCATAATTAAGGTCCCAAAGCAGTGAACTTTGGGTTAATCATTAAGAAAATTATCTCGTGTCTAACATATGGGTTCTTTAAAAGCAATTTTCTCTAAGACCATTAAGAGGGACACAGATCTCAGATCTGAGGAAGCTTAAACATGCCCTGAAGACAGGAGCCACATGGTGTGAAACGGGAATGGCCTCTAAAAGCTGTGGGCAGGCCCTAGCTGACAGCCAGCAGAAGATAGGGATCTCAGTTCTACAAATGCAAGGAGGTGAATTCTGACAGCAGTAAACGTGAAGGAAGACACCAAGTTTTGATGAGAAACTAGACAACATATTGATTACAGCCTGTGAGACTAGTAAGACAGCCCATACTATCATGGACTGGTCTGGAGAACTATGGAACACTAAATGAGTGTTGTTTTGAGACATAAAGTTTGTAGTAATTTTTTAGATGACCATGGAAAGCTAATATAGAATTCATTTTTTGCCTCCTACCAAGATTCATGAGGTGACAAAACTTTACAACCACAATGATCTAGATACTGGGTGGCAAAGTGAGTATTAAAATACACTCCACAGGACAACCATAAGGGATCTGTGCATTGTTTAAGATAAGCTGTACATCCTGCAGTTTTCAGCTAACTATAGAAGAAACAGCATGAAGACAAAACAAAAGAAAGAAAACCTCCAGTCTTCCAGGGTAGCTAATGCCAGCACGTATCCAAAGAGAAAAGATTAGCCTCCTGAGCCAGATGTGTTAATGCATGCCTGTATTCCCAGCACTCTGGGAGGCTGAGGCAGGAGGATCACACATTCAAGACCAGACTGGACAACTTAACAAGAGCCTGTTGAAAAACAAAAAGGGCTGAGGGAGAGCCCCATGCAAAGGTCCTGAGTTCAATCCCTTTGTACTGAAAAAAAAAAAATCTCCTGAAATGTTAGTTACAGTCATCTTTTGAATACAACTCTGATTTGGCAAAAAATTCAGAAAACTATACTCTTAATAGTAGAAGTAATTAATTCACACCAGTACAAAGAGACAAATATATACAATATATCTTTATAAATTCACAAAATTTTTAAAGTGTACAAGGAACTCAATTTATTGGAACAAAGATGGCATTTTTGTTTTCCATGAGTGAAGTCACTATACAATTCAGAGACAGTATTCAAAGAAACAGAACTAGCTTTGAAAAATACTGTCATGTTAAAAACAATTCTAGGTCGAAATGAAACATTGTGAATAGTGTTAACTGCTGTACAGTAATATTTTATCTGGTAACTGTATTAATCTGCTTGCTAATTAAGGCTTTGATTTATGAAATGCACATACTTCCAAAACTGTTTAACACTTGTACTATAAATTAATTCACAGGATTCATACGGGTTTCTTTTAACTTCAACTAATTAGTAGCAAAAATAATACAAAATGATCACCTTGCAAGCGACAAATTTACCTTCCTTTGTAAATAAAACATTAAATTATAATTTCTTAGCTGTTCCTCTAGAAAATTCGTGACATTATTAAAGAGGAGACAGACTTCCTTTTTTACAAAGGCCAAGAGGCCTCTTGCTGTGGCCCATTGCTATTGCTTCACTCACATACTTTCTCAGGCCCCCAAAAAACTCAGGGCCTGGGCTGTCTTTTGAAATGAATGTATGTACAGGTAAAAGACAACAGTCCAAGAGTAAAAAGTCTACTTCCAGGTAGAGGCGTGCAGGGCGTGAGAGCCAGGCACTTATCTAAGCACAGGGCTTCTGTAACCTTATGGTTCGGGTCATTGTGTAGCAGATCAGATACTGGTTGGTTCAATATTGTAGAGGTTGCCAGATTCTATGCCATTGCTGAGAACAGAGAGGCGACATACAGTAAAAATCATTTGTCCTCTCCCAGTCTTCCAAACCCTTACTACCTCTTTATGAGACCTATTATTAAAACTGTTATCTCAACCTGCCCTAGTGGAAGAAATAAAGTTCTGTAGATACTGACAGTTAAGAGACTTCTAACCCAGCAAGCAAGGACTTTAAGTGCAACTAGAATAGATTTGCATTAAGATCAAAATATTTCAAGTAGGTATTATACTGGCTTCTGGATAACTTCAAAGGTTTCATTTTTCCTTTTTTAAGATTGTTAAACTGTGCTCTACCTGATTTCCTATTTGGAAATAAGCAGGGAACAGTAAGAATCCTGCATTATTAAAGGCAAAGCAGCCTCATGTCAGTATTTTATCAGCTTAACAGCTCACCTGGTAATATTAAAAAAAAAAATCAGGACCCTGTGCAGTGTTCAGGATTTTCTACATATGTGAGCCATCTAAATTCTATATTTAAGTAGCTTAGGTTTACGAGGCTATATTTCTCTAACACCAATAATGAATGAGATGGATTTTAAAAAACCCTTAAAGGAAGGCTCCTTACTTTCCATCTAATGAGGAAAATGGAAGCAAAAATTCAAGTGTCAATGTCCCTTTTCTAGGAAGTGATTTAGGAAAACCTCACAGCTCATCTCTGAACTCTCCTTAGTTCCTTTTGAAATTAACATAGCTTTAGAATCAGATGTTTAAAAAAATAAGAAAAAATATTTACAAAACTAGGCACTCCTTAAAGACAAAATTTTGCTAATACTTGGAAAACCATATAAAGAAATATTTAAGGGGGAATAGTAATGTTCTTAGCAAAGTGAGGACTGAGACAACCAGGATATAGCCAGATGTATAAATTATGCCAGAATGTAATGAAAGTAGGAGGTGCTGAGACCACCTGATCCCCGCAGTGGGCGGCTCCAAGGAGCCAAAAAGGTTCACCAAGGGATCATCATGTAAGAACTGAGTTTTGTGCGTTGACTAGCTGTTCTTGGGAGAGCAGAACATCTTGGCAAGCTTAAAGGCAAGTGTTTTTATTTCTTTTAGTTAAACAGATGGTGATGAAGTTAACAGTACAACCAGCTCACTATTCTGTCGTGCAAATCTCGCAGTTAACAAAATGCCATCTCAGAGGTTACACATTGGTTTCAAGTCCTAGCAAACGTCCCATTCTCTCCACGTTCTTGTCGATTATAGCTTGACACGTTATCTCCTTGGCACATTCCATAGGAAACCAGCCCCTCTCTCCATCTCGAAGTCGTTCCCCCTCGTACCAGCCTGCAAAGAAGAACAGAGTTTGCCTCTTTGTATCTGGCAGAGGGTTACTGCACCAGGCTCTGAGGAAGAGGTCAGGACAGTTCAGAGGCAGCATCTCCGTGCAGGTGGGTACTGTGGTGACAACAGGTGAAGAGAGAAGGCTCGGATGTAAGGAGACTGAGAGTATATGAACTAGTATTGAAATGAGGAAGGGGATTCTTTAGGCAGGGGTAGCAGAAAAATATTCCTTTTGAAAGCAAGAAAGAACCTTTGGAGTTGACAACTAGATCACTGGGGAAATGAGCAAGAAAGAAAACCTTTCGTGGTTCCTCTTAAATAAAACCATGTGACTGTACTCCCATCCAAAAGTAAATGTGTAGATAAATAAAGAAATGTATGAAAAATAAGAAAACTGAAGGAAGGTACAAAAAGAGAAAAGGCAGTCAGGGTAAGTTTTCGAGTCTATCAAAGTCCTTAAAACACCTCTCTGAGTAATCTTTAGGACTCTGAAAGGGATCTGCTTTGGGAAATGAAATTCTGGGAAAGAGGAAAAGAAATAAGAATGGAGAAGAAGTAAGCTGATCTCAGAGTTGAAAGCCCAGTAGATGTGTGTTCAAACATTAATGCGTCAGGATATGGAATATGAGTGTTAATGAAAAAATAAGACTCCTGGGGTCTACGGTTCTCTGAGTGTTGGCCACAAGTCCCTCAAAAGAACACACCTACTTACCATCTCCAACACGCTGATAAATGAGGACCACATCTGCCACCTGCAGGGAGAGTTCATCTGGTTGCTTGGCAGTGAATGACCTAATGATTTCCACCTGGGTCAGTGCTGGAACAAAGGGGACATACTGAGCTTCCAGGGGCAGAGAAGGAAGGAAACAGGTACAAAACAACAGTGTTCATTAACTCAATTCTTCTGTATGGTTTGGAGCTGGCACTGACAGAATAAGGTAGATTTTTTCCAAAGGTAGAAGATCTTTTCTAGGAATTCTCTTTTGGCTACAAGTTTTAGAATTTCAGAAGCTCAGATTTAAAAGGTCCTTTATGGTGCATGAATAGCCTGAATCACAGCCTCGATCAGCAGTCATTAGTCATGTCATGCACTGGCGCAGAAGGCAGCCTTTATGCACTGGGGAAAGTGAGGCAGGAGAGAGTAGATGATATGCCTAGGCTGTGTAACTGATGATAAAGTCGGTAACATCCAGTTGTCATCCAGAGTGTGTACCCACCTCACAAGCAGCAGCGTATGCCAATTCGGTGAAGTTCAGTAATAACATAGGCACCCACTAAAAGCTTATAAGGCATTTTAGACCCCTCCACACACCAAATGCTGAAGCATAACATGAAACAACTTCAGTGACTTGGTCCTGACTCACATGACTTCTTTATTTTTAATGTAAGTTTATTTCATGCCAATCACTTTGGCTTTGACTTCAGGAGCTATGATTTTTGAGTGCTCCAAGATAACTAGCTTTGCTGCTGCAATCCTTTGGGTTGACCTTCCAGCTAAAATCACCAGAAGTACATCGAGGTTAAGGAGACAATAAAAAGGCACAGACAACCACACGTACTGCAACAGTCCTTAGTTCTCTGGCAGAATAAACTATACTTAAAGGTCAAAAGGAGTAATTAAGCAATTTTCTTTAGGTTGAAAACTTTCAGACTATTAACAGAAAGAAGGTTTAAATTTGCAACAATTTCCCACTGATATCAGTCAAAAATTTAAGAGCTTTAGAGATCAAGCAGGGCTTTCATCATATGTAATTTACCTTAATCCTCACAATAACCCCACTTTATATATAAAATGATGTACCTGACTTTCAGATGATTAAATAGGTTTAAGAAGGCTAAGCAACAATTTTCCATGTTTACATAACAAAGAAGAACGGTGTCTTCGATTTGAATTGAGATTCCCTGACTTTCAAAGCAGGGATCAGCAGTTCTGTTGTAAGGCAGAAGGAAGGAAATCTTGGAGGAAATTTAGAAAGCAAGGACTGTGGTGGTGTATGCCGTCAGTACACCGCGTCCAGCAGGGGGCAGAGCGCCTCCACGTCCCCGACCAGGCTGCCCCTCCAGCAAACTTACAGGTTCGGTCTGGAGGCTGCTTCCCACTGCTGTGTCCGAGCGCAGTTATCCAGCGGGCTCGCTCACTCCTAAACACAGAGGACACAGTCAGCTGAAGAAGGCAAGATGATCAGACACCGAACAGCGTATGTTCTGGACGCCCAGTGCAGCCATTCCCAGGAAACACCGGAGAGATCACAGACAAAGGAAAGGACTGGTGTTCAAAACAAACATAAGAATTATTTAAAACAATAGCCTGAGAATAGGCTAAAAATAGGGAGAGAACTATTCATCATGTCAAAAGATTAAAAATAAATTTGGCTAGTTACTGATTGGATGAGATTTCTCATATAATAGTTTTGATATTTAATAAAGTACTCATGATTACAATCACAAATGGCTACAAAGCACACTTATAATCTGATGTTTAACCTCTCTGTGTGTCTCTCTGTCTGTCTGTCTGTCTCTCTCTCTCTCTCTCTGTCTCTCTTGCCTGAGTCTTGCTATGTAGTTCACGCTGGCCTTGAACTCACTTTGTAGCCCAGGTTGGCTTCATGGTGATCCCCCTGCCTTAGCCTCCCAATTGCTAACAGTACGAACATCTCCACCATGCTTGGCTTGATGTGTTTAACTTACCAAGAAAGTATATTTCATTTTTTAAAAAAATCCTGGTAAAGCACTACTTTTCCACTAGTTTTCCTTCCAGTATACTCAAACCATTTTGATAAAGACAAAGAATTATATACAACCAATTTTGAAATTGGTATTCTTTGACTATATTTAAACTGTTCTCAAATGCTTTTTTGTGTGTCAAATGTTGGGGATTGAATTTAGGGCCTTGCTCGTGCTAGGCAAGAGCTCCACCACTGAGCTGCACTGCATTTCTAAACCTCAAACACTTCAAACTGGTACAACAGCTACAGCTCCAACCCAAAAAAGAGGAAGAAAGCCCCTGAGACTTTGTAATAAAATAGTAAACTCTAATTACATGAAACAAAATAACTGATTAGAGGATCCGAAGTTTCAAATAAGCAAGCACTGCTCCATAATATAATAATCCCTAGTTTCATATTTTGAAGCTCCAATGCAGCATGAGAATTGCAATTAATTTACACACTTACACACACATTCACACACTTAAATCACTTCAGAAACATTCATTAAATCCACACATGCCAGATACAAGCACTTGACATCCATTATTTTCTGTAATCCTCCCAAAAGCTGGTCTGAAGTATAATGGAAAGGCGAGACAGAAGTGCTGAGGTAAGGGACTTAAATCAAGGTCAATTTCCACTACACCACCCTTCTTTCTTACAGAGGGACACCTTTAGCCCAACACTTGAAACTTTTTCTCATAATAGCTAGCATAAGCATGAGTCATTTGTAGGAAAATGGATGTATCTTAAAACCATGTTAAATGAAACAAATCAGAAACACAAGCTTAAACACAATTGTATGGTTTCCCTTACATGCGAAACCCAAAGTATAAATAAATTAAAGAGCAAAATAAAAGATAGACAATAGAAAACAGGGAGATCTTTTGCAAAAGAGAAAGGGACAAGAGACGGAGGAACTGAGGGGAAGGGAAATAAAAAGAATTAAGATGTGTCGTGTACATGTACCAACTCCCCACAATAGATGCAATC
The DNA here is from genome assembly GCA_004363535.1 of Dasyprocta punctata. Taxonomy (NCBI): domain Eukaryota; kingdom Metazoa; phylum Chordata; class Mammalia; order Rodentia; family Dasyproctidae; genus Dasyprocta; species Dasyprocta punctata. Next base: position 36,262 of record RJWM01016823.1, on the reverse strand, counting down.
ACTATGTACTGCAAAGATATAGTAATAAAAATAAATTTTCTAAAAAATACATATTTAAAAAAATGAAGTTCCTTGTTCCTGTGACTGCATCATGGCTCATCTGCTCATAAGATAACTGCTTCCCTTTTCACCCAGCTATGCCTACTCATTATTGCCATTTAAAGATTTTTGTTGTTATTGAGATAACATAACAAAATAAATTGTACTCATAAGCATATATAGCTCTGTCCCTGCTAACTTACATATACCTAAATGTACATGCTGCCAGTCGGTCCAAGGGTAGCTGCTGCTCAGAGTCCCATCTTCACAGATGAAGCTTGCCTGTTCTGTATTTCAAAAGATGGAACTCAATAGCATGCATGCTTTCTTTCGCTTTTTTTTTTTTTGTTTGTTTTGTTTTTTTTGCTCAGTATATCCACTGAGTATTGAAAACACAAGCCTCACCTCCTCCGGGTATACCTACACTTCCGTTCTTACCCCAGTCGGGTTATCCTGTCCCTGAGGAGCACCTCTGCACAGTTCTGTCTGACGGCTGGTCAGTGGTAAGCCGCATGAATTCAGCCACCTGATTTGTTGGATTCACTGCATTGTCTCCTGAGCATGGTCTGACACAGAACACGGGTCTTAGTAAACCTCTGCCAACAAACGAATCATAGAACTTAACACACACTGAACCCTGATCATGCATTCACTTGTCTGCTTCTCCTGCAGGTTGTAAACCCTGGTGGGGCAGGAATTAGGTCTTGTTCTAAAAACCTGTATGAAGCCAATATGTGCTAGATACGATGCCAAGTAACTTACAAGTGTCTTCTCATTTAATCGTTACAACAAACTTGGAAAGAAAATATTACCATTTTTATCTCCATTTTTAAAGTTCCTTTTCTCACATGCCTGCTCCCAGGCAGTATGTGATCAAGGAGGTGCTGTCCCCTAGTAGGTGCTTATAAAATAAAGAAGAAAGGTGGAAACTGTATGCTGAAACAAAACTACTTAAAAAATGAAATAAGGCTTAGCCCTGTCAAGCTGGTATGTCAAGTAGTGACAGGAACAGTTTTATACAGAAACTGATGACACTGTCCTGCTTTTAAAAACTTTGTCTCTCCCCAGTACCAGGCCAAGTGCTTTGCAGTGCTTTTATAAGGCATGAGTAACGTACAACTTCCTTTAAAACAATCCCCAGGCAAGTACTTTAATCTTTGGTTCCTTTTTGTTGGGATAAGATCTATACTATACTCAGGCTCAACTAGAATTTCCAAAATACAAAGACAATTAAAATGAAATAATAGTTCACGGACAGAAGAGTTGCTCACCCAGAGGAATTGACAGGATCCATTTGTGTTGCTATATGCTACAGCAGACCAAGTTAGGCACATCCAGGGATTACCACTGCATCTTTGCATTCCCAGAGCCCTCTGGGGCAATCAGGACACACACAACTTCCCAGGCGAGTCTGTCTCTGGTTGCAGTGGCCAGTTTCACCCTGCCACAGTTACTAGCAATCCAGATGAAAGTGTTCATTCCCGTGGCATGCTGCCTGGATGCTAATGGCATCCCTTGGACACAGCGGCCCCTTGCAAGGACTCCAGAGGACAGAACAAGACACTCCTTGTTGCCCTTGCTGAAAGGAGGCGCTTCTTGAAACAGCTTCAATTGAGTCAGTCCCACCCCCTCTTAGAAGCCGTCAAACCTCACGACTTTCCCTGGGGCTTCTAAGAGCCCTGCCAAGTAGCTCCCTCCCACCACGAAGAAGCCGAAAGCACTGCATCTCCCAAGCAGGGAGGAGACTCACTCATTGTAAGATAGAAGTCTAAGAAGGAGAAAAACCAGGGCATGGGCATCCCCATTATTAAATTTAGTTATCAAGTCCACCATTGACTCACCAACATCTTTTTTATCCAGGGATATTATAAGACAATAAAGATGAATTTGGAACTTACCTCACACTGAGGTCAGACTTTTCCCTCTTCCCAAAATGACAAAATGAGAAACACCGCACTAACGTAAATCGATACTTTCCACACATCAACTTCCAAGGCTCAACTGACTGACTGTTCCTTTTTTCAACCAGCATTCACTGGGTGCACAGGCCCTGTGCTAGGCTGGGGTTGCAAAGGGAATAAAATGGGGTTCCATGCTCTTGACAGTTCTCAAAACAAAGGGGAGAACAGTCACAAACCCCAATACAGCCTGCAGTGTTCTGAGACAGAGCACTCTGCACTGAGTCTGAGAAGGAAGACTTCCTTGAGAAGAGTCTCTTAAGTATCTGTGAGTGCAGTGCCTCCCCAGTTCTCTGTGCAAAGCACGAGTTAGCTCGCTGGTACCTCATCCTGTCTCTCATCTAACTAATCAACAAGCACAGTAGGTGTAAACGTAATTACACAGAGTTCAAAGATACAGAAAGTCATCCTCTCACTCAATACCAGGCAGTTGCTAGAAAAGACAAACCTGTACTGAGAAAGTGGAAAGTGGGTTTTGAAACACAAACAAGACTGTGGATGAGATATCACCCACTGGCAGGCTGCTCCTGATTTCTCAATGGAAGAATCCTTAGCCGCTCTTTAGCCTCCTTCTGTCCTTCCTCAAACCGCATTCACTCAGCTACTTGTGCTCCTCATTGCCTACAAGTTTCTGTGGTTCTTTCAGAAACTTCCATACCTATGACTTCTGATAATAAATACATAAACAATCACATCTGAAAAAAAAACCAGATTGTAAATGTGGTGTTTTCATCCATTCTTTTACACATTCAGTGTAAAACTAGACTGGTTTCACAAACTGATCTAAGAAAGAAAATCCACAGGGTTAAAAAAAATCACTGTGAATGCTGTGACACTAAGCCCCCTAAAGCTGGATTCCAGCTCAATTTACCTCATTTAAAAAAATCTAACCAAAGCATAATAATATTCCTGGTCCACTAAAAGAGTTCTAAAATTTAAAATTTGTTGTATGCGGTTAATTAAATAAATTATTTCTTGTTTATAGCACCAAGTAGCTCTTGAGACCTAAAGCCTGGCCTGAGATCTTTATGTTAACCTGAACTGGGTTAATTTTCTGTTGACAGTTGATTAAAAGACCTCACTGATAAAAAATACATATCACTCCCTCCTACTTGACTGAAGTTAATGATGAGGACCATACAAATCAAACACTGCTTGGACTTAGATTCTAGATTGAACAAGGGGAAAAAAATACTATAAAGTGAAATAAATACATTTTTCCATATGAACTGTCTGCTCTGTACTGTGATTTTTCTTAAAGGATGGAAGAATCTGATTGCATCTGAGATAGGATTTACAATTTTATTCCAGCCCATTTATTTCCTGTTGTTAATTAAATCACTAACAGAAGCAGGAAGAGCACAAAGACTCCCTGCAGACAATGCCCCTCTATCAGGAGGCCCAGGAACTGGGTGTCTGGAGGGCTGACAGCACCAACCACATTCATTAGGCTCCTCGCTGTCTATGAAACAGACACTTGAAGGAGGATCTGGGAGTGTGGTTAAGGTGACTCTATCCTATAGTTACAGATAACGGGTGAAGAAAGTTTGTGGTCATCACTGCACAAGTCCTGGACACCTTATCACTGTATACAGCGGACTCAGATGACATTCAGATCCTACTGTAAATGCAGCAAACCAAGAACATCGCCTGCCACAGCGCGTTGCATGTGCCAGCTGCAGCTGTCTGTGCCTCATTTTAATGAAAGCAGACAAAAGGCGGCTCTCCGCTCCCGCATTCCTCTTGCAAAGCCCAGAGGGAAAAGACATGACAGGAGTAAAACATTCTTCCTTTGTCCTTTTCTTTGGATTCTTCACAGACTATTGTGCCACAGGGCAGTACAATGACTTAAAATCTGTAGCAGGCAAGCAAACATAACCCAGTATTCATGGCTTGGATGCACATCTTAAAAATTGTTTAAAAACATTCTTAATAACAAAAGTTGAAAAACAAGTGGAATTTGGTGTGAAGGCACATGCCTGTAATCCTGAGGCTGAGGCAGGAGGGTTAAAAGTTCAAGTTCAGGCTGCACAAGTAAGCAGCTTAACAAGGTCTTGTCTTTTTTCTTTCTTTCCTTCTTTCTTTCTTTTTTTTTTTCCTCTTTCTCTTTCTGGTTTTTGAGAGAGGATCTCTCTATATAGTTCAGGCTGGCCTTGAACTATGTAGCCCAAGCTGGTCTCCAACTTGTGGCAATCCTCCTGTCTCAGCCTCCCAAGGGCTGGGATTATAGACAATGCACCATCACACCTAGAAACAAAGCCTTGTCTTGAAAAGCGGGGGAGGCTGAAGATGTAGCTTAATGAAAATGCCCTCAGTTCAACCCCCTAGTGACAAAAAAAAAAAAAAAAAAAAATGGAGAGAGAAGACAGAGAGAGAGAAGGAGATGATGAGAAGATAAAAACAAATAAAATTTGGAGAAAAGTAGTTACAGTAGCAACAAAAAGGGCAGTGAACAAAGAGCTGTATTTCTCTACGTGTGTTTCTTATCTTGACTCAGATATAGAAAAGCTAATTATATTATTTTGGGCTCAAGCCCCAGAAATATTGACTGGGGACCTGCTATGTACAAACTTCCCCTCCCAAAGGATAAGAATGCTAATGGAGCCCACTGGACACAATGAGAGTGCAGGACTGACAGGAAAACAATGGTGAGGGGGCTGTCAGGGTGGTTCCAAAGGTGAGGGCCCCTGGGTGATGGAAAGATGCAAAGGAAGCACCGGGAGAAAGCAGCAAAATGGCACCAAAGTCAGCGAGTGGTACAGCCACACAAAGTGTGCAGGTGTCAGGGAAAGCGGCAGGTAGTGGAAATGACCAGTCTCAGACAAGCTGCATTTCTGAAGAGAAGACAGGAGTGGCTAGGGCCGTGAGAGGCCAGCTAAGTGAGCAAGGATGAGAAAGACAGATCTCAGTGTGGGGGTGGAAGAGTCTATCGGTTGGCAGCTTCTCTACAACAACTAAAGAGCACTAGACTGTCAGGACGGTCAGGCTCCGGCTGGTTCCAGCTCTGGCAACAACTCACTTCCTGTGTGCCTTCAGGCAAATCCCTTCACCTCAGTGAGTCTCATTTCGCATCAGAGGAAAAATGAGTTGGACTATTTAATTAATTAGTTTTAGTTTTACAATATATGTGTACCATTGAGTTGGGGGTCACAAGATATTTTACTGTCTAAATGAGACACTTTCAAAAGCCAAAGAGAGTGCCAGTCACCATTTCAGCAAGACAACAGACATAAACTTGAACTACTGATTCTGGAGACACTGAGACGTATGCTTGCCTTGCCGGTACACGTTCTTCAGCTCAGAAGGAACACTTCTGGATCCCTTTTTCACATTCCATGGCTGCCCAGTGCCTGGCTCATCCAGATGCTACCTCCTTTTGGTGGGCATTCCTGCATTCTTTATTTTTTACTTATTTTTTGTGGCACCGGAGATCGAACTCACAACCTCGCACCTGCCAGACAGGAGCTTAAACCACTGAGCCAAACTCCCGGCCCTAGTGCTCTGAAGCAGGGTCGCACTATGTAGCACAGGCCGGCCTTGTGCTCGCTCACGTTGTAGCCCAAGCTGGCCTCGAACTCACAACGCTCCTCCTACCTCATCCTGCATTCTTTATGTAATCAAAGTCACTGATCTCTTCTTCCCAGGCTGTAGGAAGTTGAACTGTCCTTGTGTCAATCAACTGCCCCATCCTACTATCGATTTAGCATTCTGTGTTGTTTTCAGGTAGCTTCCTTCTCTATTGGCACAACTTTTCAAAGGTAAATATTCATGCATGAGTCCCATTCTTTTTCAGGTGAAAGAACTGGTAGCCAAAGGGTAAATGTGACTGATCTGGAGTTCTGCAATTCCTGAAAGCCGGAGCGGGAATATGAGCCTCCTTTCCTCAATAGACTGTCAATAGATCACATTAATCAAATAAGACATAAAAGAGAGAAAATCTAAAAAACACATACTAATCCACCCACTACACAAATTTTAGAAGGAACATGTTCTTTACAGACCCAAACTGCTCAAAACTGGAAAACTCACACTATAAAGAAAAGAAATAGTTGAGTGTGGCGGCACATGCCTGCAATCCCAGCACTTGGGAGGCTGAGGCAGTAGGATTGCTGCAAGTTCAAGACCAGCCTGGGCTACAAAGTGAGCTCAAGGCCAGTCTGAACTGCATAGTGAGAGCATGTCTCAAAAAAACAATAAATAAATAAATAAATAAGTGAATGAATGAATGAATGACTCATAAATATTTGAGGAGATAAAAAATTTTTTTTTTTTTTTTTTTTTTTTGCGGCACTGGGGATTGAACTCACAACCTCGCGCTTGCCAGGGCAGGCGCTTAAGCTGCTGAGCCAAACTCCCCAGCCCTGGTTTTTTTGACGCAGGGTCGCACTATGTAGCTCAGGCCGGCCTTGCGCTCGCGTTGTAGCCCAAGCCGGCCTTGAACTCACAACGCTCCACCTACCTCAGCCTCCCGAGTGCTGGGATTAAAGGCGTGCGCCACCACGCCCAGCTAGGAGATAAAAATTTTGACTGATTTAAGCATTATGTATGTATCAAAAATTACACAATATCTCAATAGGTACAAGGTTTATGTTTTTATGTGTCAGTTAAAAAGATAAAAGAGCTCAGGAATAGCTCAGTGGCACAAGTGTCTGCTTGGCAACCACAAGATCCTGAGTTCGATTGCCAGTATAAAATAAAATAAAATAAAATAAAATAAAATAAAATAGAAACCAGGTAGCCCAGGACTGACTGATAGATATTTGATCGTGCCATACAATAATTTGCTATGTTTTTAAACAGCCAATTGTTTTATTCAAGGAAAGCACAACTTAGTTATAATGCATCTTCTTTCAACATCAATGCTATTTTCTGTCTTATAAGCAATTCCATTTATTTGTTTCTCAACTGTAATTCAGGACAGAAGGGGGAGGAAGAAGAAAACAGAGTCACTCCTTCTGTACTCAAAGGAGCCCTCTACTCCTCTGCCCCCTCTGGAATGTTCCCTGGGGATTAATTAAAGAGCTACAAATATGAATCAGACCCATGGGCTAATGGGTGACAATGAAATATTCTGAGACTATGCCTGACTAAGGAAATGAACAGCCTTTCAGTCCAAGGCAAGATCAGAAGGCAAGAGGGTAGAACACGCTACAGAATGTCCCGGGAAAGGATCGAGCCTTGGTGTGGACAGAACTGGACATGGTCAGTTCCTTGGAACAGTTTAAGAAACAAGTGGTAGAGATTTCATAAATTATGAATGAGACAGGAAAAACGCTGCTGCTATGTTGAAGTGGCCTGAAAAGAACAATCCTCGTAAACAGAGACAAAAGGAAAACATAAGGCAAACCCAAGAAAACCTTCACTGTTACTAAATATACGAGAAGGGAGCCTCCAGTTTCTCAGAAATCGCTAGGACGTCTGGATAAGCACTAAAGTTCAAAGTGGTTAAGTCTTTCCCAATCCTTAAAGTCATATAAAATCCAAAGACACAGAAAGTTAAATATTGTATGGTTTCTTTCATATAAGAAACCCAATTATAAATAAATTAAGGGTAAAATAAGTCAGCTTTTTGGGGGGAGGGGGAGGGAAACAGGAAAGAGGGAGGAGAGGGGAAGGAAGGGGAGGAAAGGGGGATCCACAGTGACTAAGATATGTTATGTGCGTGTGTACTAATCCTCCCAAATGAATGTCAACTTCATGTATTACAAACATAAGAAATGTTTAAAGTACAATGGATATTTACAATTTAAAAAAATCCAAAGCTCAGATGTATGAATTTCATGTTTAAAAGAGGTTCCTCAAACAAAAGAAGCCTTCCTCCAAGGTCTGGCCCTGTCCCTGTGACACGCTGGTCACCTCGCAGTGACATGCTAGTCACCTCGCAGCCTGGCAGGGCGGCACCCAACCCAGCCCTCCTCCCCGCAGCAACCCCAGGGGCACGGAGGGAAGGCTTTCAAGGGTTTCAGGGCAAGAACTCTGAGATTCTAGTAAAAGACTTCTTTGTTTTACAGACAAACATATTAGGATGAAGCTCTTTTTCTTATTTATTCCTTCATGTTCACTTGGACTATTCTATACCTTTACATCACCCTGTCCTTAGTTTTCTCCATCCTTGAGAACTTCCGGTACCAAGAACTCGTGCCAAGGGACTGTGTAACATTTTATCTGGATGCTTGGTAATTTTCATGTTTTTCTTCTATCTCTCTCTAATAACCCAGGAATACTGTCAAAAATCTCTTTTAAAAGCCAAGATGTCTTGCTGGGCATGGTGGCACATGCCTGTAAGCCTAACACCCTGAGAAGCTGAGGTAGGAGGGTTGAGAGCTCAAACCCAACCTGGCCAACTTGTGACTTAGCAGGACCCTATTTCAAAATAAAATGGGGCTGCAGATGTAGCTGGGTGTGAAGGCCCTGGATTCAATTCCTAGAACAAACAACATCAACAACAAAACAAAAACAAAGAACCAGAGGTGTCTCTTTGGGTATTTTCTCTAAGATTTTTATTTTATTTTAATTAATTAATGAGTTTATTTTGCAGTATAGGGGAATAAATCTTGGGCCCTCACACTGAGCTACATCCCTAGCCCTGTTTTGTTTTTTATTTAAAGTTTATTCCAGTTATAATGCAGGCTATCTGATTTTAAGGTAACATGACATGGCATACTTCTGAGTCCACTGTAGAGAGATTCTGTTGTACTTGTCTTTGTTTTATGGATCCGTGAAATCTCTGGCACTAGGGAGCCATCTGGGTTTGGATCACATAGCAGTGAACAAATGGATAAAAGAACTTTAGAAATTAAAGCAGGAGGCCTCTTTGATCTTAGAATATCGAGACAAATGTTGCCATTACTGTTAATATTTGGATGAAAATTTCTTGCTGTAAGTGCAACCTTAGGTGGTTTGAAGGGGTGGTCTGTAGGAAAATGAATTGTCAAAAGGAATACACCGCCTTGATATGGGCTGTCCTTAGGCCTCATAATGGTAGCTTGCCAATGAAACGAATCAGCCCCACCTGGGCCTGTAGAACAGTATGCTGGAGGGTCACGGGCCAGATCACTAAGTTCCTTATTAATTCGCTTCAGCGCCATAGTCAGTGCTGTCCCGACCCTCGCTGTCTGCGTGTGGTTGGTCCCGCCGCTTCTGGATGGTCCTCGGCTCTCAGCGGCTCAGACACGGCCTGCTTCACCACGCGGATCCGTCAGCCGTCAGCCAACGCCGCGGCACGAGCCAGCACAGTTTGGCGGCCCAGCCCGGGGCAGGCTCGGCCTGTGAACTACCGCCTTCTGCTTGGCACAGCACCTTCAGTTATGCCGACCAGAGGTCGGCCCTGGCCCCTGTGTTTTATTTTACTTTACTATTTTATTTTGAGTCAAGACCTCGGTATATCACTAGGCTGCCAGGTTGGGCTTACACTTGTGATCCTCCTGCTTCAGCCTCCCAGAGTGCTACCATACCCAGTTTTTTCTCTAAGATTTTGCCACAGCCCAACGGTTGTATTTTCCAGTGACTGATCCATTTTAATACTTCCTTCACAAGAAACTTGGCAGGTGAAGGTAGAAGACAGATATAGAAACCTGAGAGGGCAAAGAATCGGGGAATGTTCTTTCCTTCCACGGCTCCACTCTCTGATAGTGTCTGCCCGTGCTGGGTACTACAAGAGATGGATTCCACTTCTTAAACAAATCAGTGGGTGGGCGATCTCTGAATGGTAGGAATCACTAAGGTGGACCTAAAAACTAAACACCCTTTCCTTCATCTAACGTGAGGATGGGCGGCAGTAACTGCTCTGGCTGGGATCGTTAGCAGGTTTACCTAACAGAGTAGTATCTCATTCTGTAATCTCTGCGCTTTCTATCTGAGAGCAGGTGACTGAGAAATAACTTCAATTCCATTATCTAAGACAACTTCTAGCCTGGAGTCAAACCGCCATCTGAGTCATAACCCACTGAGGCTGATGAGTCGTATTTTGTCAAAAACAACAAAATGATTTCAAACCACTCTGTTAAAACAAAAACCACACTAACTGATGCACAGTGCATCCATCAGGACCCCACAGTGCAAAAAATAACCACGACCACTTCTTGAGATGCTGGGGATCACAACGCAAAGAACAGCACCTGTCCGCAGCACCCAGGTGCCACGCTTGATACTCAGCAACCACAGAACAGTGGCCACTATTTCTACAGTCTATAGACAGAGGGCAGCCAGGCAATGTGGAGGGACAGCTGGTGTTGGGAAACCCTTCCCCTCCACATACTCACTGCGTCTCTGCCCCTAGCAGCATTTCCACTTTCTCATTGGCGTGGTTATTCAGGACTGTCAGAGTAAAGAGGTGATTGGCAGAGCTCTGTCTTGAGTACAGCATTGTGGAACTGTTCTTCCCTGGAGAAGAATTAAGCTCTTCACTGTCACAAGATTCCACCAAGAGCTGATCTCTTAAGGAATAATCATTGACGTTATAACTTTCTTCACTATAAAGAAAAAGGAAAAGAGTAAGTCAGTTATTCAGTAGATAAAACTGTAACCCTGTTAGTTTTCAAGTCACATTCTGGAAGAATGGGCAGGAAGAAAAAAGAGAGACAGAATGATCCATTTTCCAATAGCCATGGAATCTGAATTATATCTACTGACTGTGGATCAAGGTAACCTTTTCCAATTAAAACTATTAATTACCCTTATTGATAGAACATACTAAATTGAGTCTCAGGTTAAACCAGTATTTAAAAATACAAAGCCCTCTAATTCATTTGACCGTGTCCTGGAACTGCTGGACCAGGTGAGACTTGCACGTCTCCTGCTAACGCTCAGTCACGTGCACCTCCCAGCTCCATATGTTCACCCACAGAACGAGGAGGGAACTGCAAACCTACCCATAGTCTGGGTAACAAGGCTTCACCCCCTGCTTCAAAAAGAGCCTGCAGAGGAGAGAAGAGCCCCCCGAGGTCTCGCCCCACTCATCTCTCCCACACTCAGAGCTTCACTACCTGTTTCAGAAATAGCACGCGATGAATTCTGCCATGCCTCCATCTGCTGACGCCAGGGCCCCTTCACTCCCCTAGACCAGAGGTAGCTAACCTGTGGCATGTGTTTTGTTTTTCTTTTAAGATAAAAGATGTTAATGTTTCTTCTAAACTAAAACCTCAGTGTTCAGGTTTAATTGCAGTGTTGGCACTTTGCAGTAAGTAAGTGGGTTTGGGATTGCAGTTTGGCCACTAATCTCTAAAAGGTTCACCATCATTGCCCTAGACTCTTGAATGGTGTGTGTGTGTGCGATGGAGGATACGGGGGATCAAACCTAAGGGCATTCTACCACTAAGCTAAAACCCCAGTCCTGTTATTTTTTATTTTTGGATAGGTTCTCACTGTGTTGCCCAGTCTGGCTTCAAATATGTGATCCCCCTGCCTCAGCTTCCTGAGTAGCTGGGATTATAGGCATGGGCCACTGCTGATGGCTCCCCTAGATACTTACCCCCTTCTCTGCCTAATCTTGTCCTACTTTTTTATCTAGTTCTTGAACACCTCTCAGCATGTCCTGTGGGAGTGCCCTTCCTTTAGGGAACCCAGTAAATCTCCTAAAGCCTCATCCTCTTCTTTGAACCCTCCCTGGTCCTTCTAATCAATACGTGTCTTCTAACAGAACCCTGGCTCCCTCTAGGACACTGGACCCCCTGAAGGCTTTCTGCCTGCTTCCTTTTCATTCTGCTTCTAGATGATGATACTTCCTCCTCCAAAAGGGTCTTACACTAGAAGCTTGAGTGATCTGTTTCTATCTCAGAATCATAGTTATCTCCCACCCCTGAAACACTCCCCCTATCCTCCCTCACCCGTTTTGGTACATTTCTAAGTAGAGGAGCCTTCCATTACTCTGGTCTCTCAGTTTCCTGACTTCATCTTCCCCCAATGATCTTTTCCTCTGCCCTACCCTGACCATCTGTCCACTGTCATACCTCAGACTCTGTCATCACCATCAACCACAACCTCTCTGTAATCCCAATGTCAAACACACCATGCATCCTATCTTCCCAACCCACCTGCTCTAATCCTAAACTCTAATTACTTAACCCCCTAGTTCCTCCTATTCATTGACTCTATCCCTTTGAAGACAGGGCCCCTTAAATCCCTTGTCTACTGGTTCACATGTATTGTGTTACTCAGCTTGGATTTCTTAATCACTTGCACCCCATTTCCTTTGTTCTGATGGTAAGTTAATCCCAAACCTGGTTAGATACAACTCACCCTTAATTCTGCCTCCTTGCAGCTGAACTTGGATGTGTTCAATAAGTAACTATTGAATAAATGTTGAATACCGCAATAAACTAATATATTCTAGGAACACTGAGTAATTACCTTATGTAATAATAAATGTAAATATCTTAATTCAGAGAAGCGAAGAGAAAAGAAAATCCCATGGCTCCAGTCAAATACGCTAGAAACTTCAAAACAAGCCATTTTGTTCAAGAGTTTTTTTTTCACTCCAGTGGTGGATGTCTGCCTATTAACCACCCTATGTAACTCTCCTTGAAAAACTGGTGCTTTCTAAAATTTAGTTTGATAGATTCTTCCCTCACAAAACAGCAAATACAGCTATCTTCTATAAAAACAAAATACTGCATTCAGCTTAAGCCTACTTGATGCTAGGGTAATAATCTGGATTAATTCAAAGTTCACCTGACAAGATGACCTCCAAAATTCTCCCTGAGACAGCTACAGCCAGCACATCCACAGTCAGGAGGCATGAAACGCTTCCCATATCAAAATGAGATGCACCAAAGCACAGATACGGTTTACAAAAGGAGGAAGTAGGTAATACACTCTATAAACACACACTCTTCTATTTTGAAAAGACTATGAACTTCTGGGAAGATGGCAGATTGATAAACAGCAATAAGTCAGCCTCTCCAAGGTTTGGAATTCAGACTCTGAAAAACAATAACCTGGGGAGTGAAAGGAGGGAAGTGGATCCCTGGGGCCCAACAAGGATCTGAAGAGAACACTGGAGCCTATGGGGAAACTAAAGAGACAGAGCACAATCTATTAAAAGGAGGGGGCAATCTGCACTTTCTCTCCAGATACTGGCTCATGGTGAAAGAAAGGAAGATGGAATCCACAGAGACACGGTGAAAGCAGAAGACTTCCAAGGCCTTCAGGGAGAAAAATACCGGTGGAACGAACAGAGCAGTGGGTGCTGTGCACTACAGCAGTTGGTAAGTGACTCCAGTCCAGGGGTCTGCTGTGTCCCCTGGAAAGTGTGTCTACTCGGATGTCAATTTAGGGCGGGGTCCCCTGAACCAGGGTCTCAGAGAAGCTGACAGTTTGCTTCACCTTGGGGCTGCATGTATTAAACTCCCACAGTGACTGAATGAGGGACAAAAAAAGGCAGATATCCATAATCAAGGAGCTGTGGTCAGGCTGGCAAGAGACAACCAAGAGTGTCATAAACTGAACGATTCTCCCCACTCCCACTACCAGAGGTCAGGTTCAACATGAATTTCAGCAGATACTAAAATCCCAGAATAAGCCAGGCGTGGTGGTGCACAGCTTTAATCCCAGCACTCGGGAGGCTGAGGCAGGAGGATCCTTGTGAGTTCGAGACCAGCCTGGGCTACAAAGTGAGTTCAAGGCTGGCCTAAACTGCATAGTGAGACCCTGTCTCAAAAAATATGGCCAGGGATTTAGCTCAGTGGTGTAAGCACCTGCCTGGCAGGCGCAAGGTTGTGAGTTCGATCTCCAGTACCACAACAAATAAATAAATAAAATAAAATAAAATAAAGTCTCAGAATGGGCACCTGCCTGCGGGCTTCCCAGGAATGTCCAACACAGATTTGGGCTCTGGCTGACTCTCTTGTCTACCAGTCTCAGCAGAGACATGCTCTGGATTGGACACTACCACAAATTGTAGACCCACAGGCTTGAAATCACAGGCAATTTCTTTTCCTTTTTTCTCTTTTGATACTATTTGTTGTTGTTTGCTTGGTTTTTTAAAAATTGTTTTTGGCTTCTTTTTGTGAGTGTGAATACTGTTTTTAGGTGTTTTTGTTTTATTTTGTTCTGTTGTTTTTGTTTATTCCTTTCCTTCCTTCCTGTTTTCTTCACCAGTTTCCTGAGGCTTGGGTAATCATCCTCTGTTCTTTAGCCTTGCTCCTAATCTCTTTTTCTTCTTTCATTTCTTTATTTTTTCCCCTTTCAAATTTTCTCCCCTTATGGTAAAATCGCTCTGCTGAGTGGATACTAACTATCTATAACTTTTTGATTTGTCTTACATTTTGTTATATAACTATAAATCTTGTACCTAGGGTTAAATGTGGCAAATTATTAGTTATTACAGTTTATCAATTTCTAGTCTGTGCTTGATGTTATAGTTATTACTGATTATATTACTTTAGTCAAGGTGACACAAGTGTGATCAATTAATCTTCCCTGTATGCCAAAATCTAGATTGTCTTGGGATCATAAACAATACTACAGCCTAGTACTGAAGAACTGGGTGCTAGGCCAAACAACCTGCAACTTTTCGTCCATAGTAAACAGAAGAGGCAGGATTCTAGGACAGACACAAAGGCCAAAAGCCAGCTACACCTAGAAGACACCTCTGAAAAGTAGCCACTTCCTTAAGAGGTCTTGAAACTAGTAATAAAGCTATTTGCCATAAGCAATTTACAAGGCTCAATGCAGAAAACAAATAAACAAAAAATGCATAGAAAATGAGAAAACACAGAAAGAAGACACAATCCAACAACCCCAACTTTCCCCAGGGAAATTCAGGGAGCACCAAGGTGTAAGAAACCAAAAGCCACCCAGCTGAATTTTCCGAAATGGTAATAGTGCAAGCAACAAAACAGATAAATATGTCTCTTGACAAAACCAAAACAGAAATAATTACACAGATAATAAAAGAGATAACCATAATGAAAGAAATGGCTAGTGAATCTAGACTAGACACAGACCACCCCCCAAAAACATAGAGGCACTTAGGTAAGACAGAGAAACATGAATGTCCAACATGGGAAAGAACTAGGTGTTATAAAACAGATCCAAATAGATACCCAGAAGATTAAAAGTTCTATTGAAAGTATATGCAGCAGAATCAACCAATGTGAAGATGGACTATCAGATCTAGAAGACAGAGTTGTAGTTGGTGATCATCAAATGAAAGTTTTCTTAAAAATAGCAAGGTTCCACAAAAAATTCAATCCACTGGCTGCTAGACGATGCAAAGAAGAATCTAAGACTTACTGGAATCAATCAAATATCAGAAGGTAGCATAAAGGACATAAACTAATTCACAGAAGTAATAGAGAAAACTTTCCAAACATGGAAAAAGAATTTGGTATTCAGATAAATGAGGCATATAGAACTCCAAGCAGCCATGATCAGAGAAAAACTATGCCAACATGATGATTAATGCAACAAAACAGAAGATACAGAAACAACTCCAAGCACACTCAACTGTCTTATCTTTGACAAAGGGGACAAATACCTTCACTGAGAGAAAGATAGCCTCTTTAACAAATGATGCTGGAAAAACTGGCTTTCCACATGCTGAAGACTGAGCTCTCATAACTCTCACCATGCACTAAACTAAAACTGAAATGGATCAAAGATGTAAGTATTAAAACAAAAACACTTAATCTTCTGAGGCATGGAATAGGCAAAACTCTCAAAGACATAGGTGCAGGCATAGACTTTATGAACAAAACCCCGATTGTACAGGAAATATCACAAAGAATCAACAACTGAGATCATGTCAAATTAAAAAGCTTTTGCACAGTGAAAGAAACCACCATAAGAGTGAAGATAAAACCCACAGAATGGGAAAAACATATTTACCAGCTACTCTTAAAGGATCAACATCTAGAATATATAAAGAATTTTTAAAAATTAGATCCCCCAAACATAAAGAGTCAATCCAAAAATGGGCATCTGGAATGAACAGACACTTGTCAGATGAAGAATCACAAACAGTAAATATGAAAAACTGTTCAACATTACTGGTTATTCAAGAAATACAAATTAAAACAACACTGCAATTGCATCTCACTCCAGAAAGAATGACTATCATCAAGAAATCAACCAATAATAAGTGCAGATGAGGCTGTGGGGAAAAAGAAACCCTGTTCCACTGCTGGTGGGAGTATAATTTGGTACAACCAATATGAAAATCAATATGGACATTCCTCAAAAAACTAAAACTAGAGGTTCAATTTGACCCAGCTGTGTCTCTCCTAGGTATCCTTCCCAAAGAGTTAAAAACATCATAACACAGTGATATATGCATACTCATATTTATTACACCACATTTATAATAGCTAAATCTTAGAAACAGCCCACACGCTTACCGACAGATGAATGGATAAGGTATTTATATACAATAGGGTGCCACCCTGCTACAAGGAAGGATAAACTTGAGTCATCTGTAGGTAAATGGATGCACCCCAAGACCATAATGTTTAGTGAGATGAATCAGACACAACAATTCAAACGTCATATTGTTTCTCTTGTGTAGGAAACTCAAAGGGTAAGTAAGGAGCAGATGATAGAGATTGGGAAGTAAGAAGAACATATTCAAATGGGAAGGGAACAAAGGAGGGGAAAGAAAGGAGGTAAAGAAAGGGAAAAGACTGTATTAAAAAAGAGAATAAAAGGGAAAAAATGTAAATAAAGCTTTTGTAAATGGGAAGGGAAAGAAAAGTTGAGAGGAGAAGAGGGGAATGGGAAAAAAAGAATTAAGACATTTTATGTACAGGTACAAATTCCCTATGATGAATATGATCCAAATGTATGACAAATATGTACCAATAAAAGTAAATAGAAGACTATATTTACTAGAAACAAAGCCATCGATTATTAGCACAGTAGAAAGAATTGAGGATATATCAAATACATGTTTAATAGTCCGCCAGCCTAAGACTTAGGATAAAACACACACACACACACACACACACACACACACACACACACAAACACACAAACACAATGACAACAAAAGCAAAATCTTATCAAGTATCACAAATAAGTAAAAAAAGAAGAAAAAGAACCAGGACTTCATTGGTACAATCCTCTCTCTGCACTTCTAGTCCAATTCACAAGTTAAAATGAGTAACTCATTAGTCAAAAGCACTACTTCTTGTTAAGAAGAATTCTTCAGACAGAGAAATTAAGCAACCTAATATTATGAATGTGAGGCATTTAAGTAGCCCTGAAGTGATGTATGCATTGTGCTGAAGGTATTTCCAAAGAAATAAGAGTCAAGGCCAGGCATGATGGTGCATACTTGTAATTCCAGGACTCAGGAGGCTGAGGCAGGACTTCTGCAAGTTGGAGGCCAGCCTGCATTCAAGATGATTCATGTTACAAAGAGTCTTCAACATAAAATGGCTTCATCTATTAGGTTATTTCTCATAGAATTTCAACACAAGGAGTTAAAGAAAGCAAGTTACATCTTTTTTTTTCCCTCTTAGTTTTCAGAGTTCACATCTTCACCAATGTTTACCTAAGGACAAACAACTCCTAAAATATTTCTTCACTGCCATAATTTTTTACTCATTTTTTGGTTTTTTGAGTCAAGGTCTCAGCTAGCTTGGAACTTACCATGTAGCCCAGGCTGGCTTGTCATGGCTTGTGTCTGGATGCATGGCCCCAAAGTCTCATGCAGTCACAGGTGGGGCTTTTCAGAGGTGGCTGGGTCTAGAGTGTGTGATGCTGGGATTAAGGCTGTGCGATAACTCAATTAATTACTCCACTGATTGGTTTGGCATAGTCTGAGTGTGGATAATGGGGAGCCCCAAACTGGGTGTGAGTACTACCCATCTTAAAGCGTGTAGCCTGAACAGGATATAAGCAACAGAAAGAGGGGTGCTGTCAAGTCATTTGCTTGTTTGCTACTTTGCTGCTTGTGGTCTTGCTGCCATGAACTCAGGCCCGTCTGCTATGCCACCCTGGCTTGGAACCAGCCAACTATGCACTAAAACCTCCACAAACTCTAAGATGAAATAAACCTTTCCTCACTTAACTTTGGGTGTCAGGCATTTTGTCTCAGCAATGAGAAAAGTAAGACAGGACTCAAACACATGGCATTCCTTCTGCCTGCCTCAGCTTCCCAAGTGCTGGGACTACAGGCATGCAACAGGGCACCTGGCTCTTCCCTGCTTTAAAGTTCTGTCTTTTAGGGATATTTAGAGTCTTAAGAAGAACATTAACTTTGAAAAAATGGTTTATTTATTATTCTTTTAAGCAACAATGACTGCAATGCCACTGGTTAAGAGCAGGGTGGTTATCTGACCCAGTTAATACCTGTTGTCCTGTCAGATGTCTAGTTCAGATAATAAATTGTAGCCACCCTGCTCACAGATATGTGAGGTAACTTCAAGTATCTGTTTCCACACATCTGCATAGCTGTGTCATTGATTAAGTCTGAACAGGGAACTCTGCCTACTCTGGAATTCTGGATCCAAAATGAATTAAATAGTTTGCCTGATTGTTCTTAAAATTATTTACCATCAATCATACAGTATCAATATCTTTTCTAGGCCAGAAAACATCCACCTTATGTAGCATATAGCATAGAGGTTTATGACTTCTTCACTACTTTTTTTTATTAAGTTTAACATTTAAATAACCGATTTCACTAAACAGTAGTAAACTGATTATCCTTATCAGTTAACATTCAAACCTAGTGGAACGAAAACCAAAAACAACCTTGCTCTTACTAGTGTTCCTCTCCCTCTCTCTCTCTCTCTCTCTTTCTCTCTCTCTCTGGCTCAAAATAATCATGAGTATTCCTCCCTTTCTGACTCTGCTAAATACTGAATGGGATTCATTCCCCTAGCATCAGTCAGCACCTACTATTTCTCATATCCCAACACAGAAGGACAACTGTGTTAAAGCATGCACTTAAGATGGAAGAGGGAACTCGGCAGGCAGATGCAGCAATTTACAGTGCTGTTTCCCTCCTCATGTCCAGTCAGTGGAAGCAGGCTAAACTGGGTTGAGTAAAAAAAAATCCCTTTTCCTCAGGGAAGCTGATGCTAATCAGACTTCCCCGTGTTTGTTTCTATCATTTAACAAACATATGGTTTACATAGTCTCTGGAACAATTAAGATCATGTAATTAGGAAGTTAAATTGCTCAGAAAAAGGCCAATGGAAAAACCACCTTTTCTTGCTTGGAGAAGTTTATGTGGCGACTTCCTTGCATTGTCTAACATACTCTTCAAGTCTGCAGCTGCTCATCAAGGCTGTCTGCTTTGTGCAAGCAATGGCTCCTGTCACGGCCAGCAATCAAATCAAATCTATAGAAGCCTGTTTCTCTCCAGTGTAAACAATCACAGGTCTCTCTGCTGAAATCCACTTAAAAGCCTAGCAACCTTTGTTAAGATTTCTTTCTTTAGCAAAATAAACAGCTATCAATAGAGGACAGGAAATTATGATCAACATGTATTTCAATGATTTTTCCTTCTGGAAGAAACTGTTAGGTAGCCTAGCCAATGTTTAGCTCTACTATAGGTGACACAATATCTTGGGTAGAAAAGTAATAACATAACATACTGTAAATAGTTGCTGTTTTTGTTTTGCCTGTTTTGCATGCTAGATATCAAACCCAGGGCTTCATGCATGCTAGGCAAACACTCCACCACTGAGCTACACCCTCAGCCTGGCTTTCTTAAAACAGATTATTTTGATTATTACTTTAGATTTCTGTTCCATAATTTCTATAAAGGTTGGAATTTCTCATAGTTACCACTTTTAAATCAAGAAAATATTTAAAGGCTGTATATAATATAAATATACTTTTAAGATAACAAACAACATGTATAGTTTTTGAGGGGAGTCAGTAGTGAGCATACGCATACATTCCAACTTTATCAAAGTACTTAACTGGAGAAGAAAAAGGAACAAGT
Source organism: Dasyprocta punctata (assembly GCA_004363535.1). Taxonomy (NCBI): domain Eukaryota; kingdom Metazoa; phylum Chordata; class Mammalia; order Rodentia; family Dasyproctidae; genus Dasyprocta; species Dasyprocta punctata. The sequence continues at coordinate 16,369 of RJWM01016823.1, read as the reverse complement.
GATGAGGGTGGAGGAATTTTAGGTACTCTACAGTATTTTTTTATTCTTTTCATTGTTTAAAAAGGGTGATCTAACATTTACTATGGCATAGAGCTAGTATCTATTAAATTTGTAGGATAGGCATGTGAATGAGAGTTTTTCTGCATATTTCATAAGTAAAAGTAAAAAGAAAATATTTTAAAAACCATAAAAGCACAGATATGAAGACTATGGTCACTTTAGGTATCTGCAGATACCTAAGCATGCAGCTAAAGTGACTACTGGGTAATAGAATATCTTTTCTGTCCTATTTTATTTGCAGATGACATCACTGACCAAAATATACTACGTAGAAATTGAAAGTAAATTCAGGAAAGTAGTTGGGAAGACAACAAATAATGGCTTTCCTATATATGAATGACACTCAGGAAATATAATGGAAGAACCCATATTATTTATAATGCCCATAAAATCCATAAAGTATTTAGCATTAAACTTCACTGATTTCTCCTATATGAAGACAACTTTGAGGTACATCAGATTTAAATTAGTATATTAAAAAGTTTGACATTATAAAATGTATCTAATACTCTTAAATTAATGTATAATAATTTAAATACACATTCAGTAAAAATCCAAATATGGTCTTTTAGATGGTTGTTGGGAGAGGGAATGAATTAGTTGAACTAAAACATGAAAAAATACTCAGTAATAGCCACAAAAACTGTGAAAAAAATGAGGTTGAACTTGCTGTATGGCCTATACAAACATACTGCATGTCCATAGTAATTCAAAATCAGATCATAAGCTGACAGGTAGACTAGTGAAATAGAGTAGTAAATCCATAAACTGACACAAACATATCTGGGGACTGATACAATAGAAGTAACTCTAGTATGCGGGGAATTGACATGCAATAAATAATACTGAGGAATTTGGGAAAACATCTGAAAAATATTTCAGATCCCAATCTCACTCTTAAACCAAAATATTTCCCTGGACCAAGCTCCAGGTATGCCAGAGCCATGAAGAGAGATGGTGACACGACAGGTCAGGCCCACCCTATGATGGGAAAAGCTTCTAAACATACACATACCTGCAGGCAGGTTTGCACCCTAATCCCGATTACCAAACATCTTAGGTATTTACTAAGAGTGAGCAGAAATGAGAAGAAGGCTAGCTGACCAAAACAGATCCAGGAAAGACATAGAGAAGATGTTACTGGGGAGGCAAAAGGAGGATGAGACTGCAAAGGCCAACTTTCCACTGCTTTAGCCATTGGGTAGTTCTCACGTGCACCTTCCACTGCTCCAACTCCCTTTTGTAGCCCAGATCTGACAGATAGAAACTCAAGTAACCTTTCCAATACTTTTTGTAAAAGAGCTAAATGAAATGTAAAAGAAAAAAGAATGTTATGCAGATTTATCTAAAACAAGACACAAGAATTTAAGATGATGACATTGATATTGTACCTCTTTGGCAGATCTCCTTTTGTAGGCTTTGTTTAAAACACTTGCACAGCCTCCCTGTCCTAAGAAAACCTTTACTAGGCTGCTGGAGCCAAGACAAATGTCTCCTGAGCTAACAGCTGCCTGCGTTTTCTCAGACCCCTGTGCTTACATGCCAGTGAAATGGCTCCCTAGGGACTCTGTGGCCCAACACCCCACTAAATCCAGCGCCCTCAATTTCACCATTATTCTTCTGGATGTCTGCGAAGAATTTGACAATGGTGAACACCTGTGACATCCTAAAAGTTGATCTACTACTAATACCTTCTGTGACATTTCTAAGTTATCCCTCTTAAGAGCCCTTCTTCAATACCCTCTTGTGTTTCTCTCAGGGATTTCATGGTCCGGCCTGTCTCCCAGGAGTGCTGATATCCAGGAGGGCACAGAGTTTTAGTGAGATCAAAGGAATTCCTACTTTCCTCAGAGACATGTATGAAAACTCTTCCTTTGCAGATTTCAACTTGTTTCCCCTTTCCTTCCAAAAACATGATTTCTAAATCCCCACACTTGATCTTGTGCTTAACAGGGATAGAAATACTCCTGCCAAGAACTGCTGGGAGTATGCTAAAATTTATTTCACGTTAAGGGATTAAATGACTTTTTTACCTGATTGAGAATGATTTCAATTTTAAAGCTTGGCTTAAAACTATACTGACAGGTTTTAGTGGAATAAACACAAATTTAAAGTAATGAAACAGCACAGCAGTGAAGGGTACAGAGTCAATTCAGAATTTCTGGTAACAGTCCCAGTTTTATCACTCTCATGGGCTCTGTGTGCTTGAGCAAGTTATCATTCCTCTCTGTGCTTCAGTTTTCTCATCTGCAAAATGGACATAAAAATATCAAACTCACTGGACTGTTGAGAGGATTCAATGAGATAATGCATTCACTATCGATTGCATGTATAGCTCTTAAAATTATGCTTGGCCTACAGCAAATACCCAGTAGATGTTAGCTATTTTTTATTTTTATAACGAAGTACCACCCAGTTAAATTGCCTGGCATTTTCTTAAAAACCTGGTAACTATACAGGCTTCAAAAATAAGTGGATTAAGAAGAATTAGAGCTAAATAATGTTAAGAAAGTCATAATCTGGTAAGTGTACTTTCTCACAAAATGAGGCATACTGCTTACCCAGAAACTGATTTCAAACAGCCTTACTTGCTCAGTTGCTCAAAATAATTCTGAAGACTAACAAACATGCCACATATTTCCTATTTCATTGTCAAGAATATAACAAATAGTAGAGACAAGGATCGTGTTTGCTAGTAAGATAAGGATCTGTTGTGATTCAGTGTCACCAAAATATATAGCTAGTAACCCATATCAGAACCAAAAAGCCCCAAGTTTGTCCCCACAGATGGCCAGATTTCACAGCCCAGTCTCTTCCTGGTGGCCGAGCTCCTCATCCATGGTCCTTGACAGAAAAGAGACAGACAGCTGCAAGAGGCTGTTGGCATCTCGCTGAAGCTTTCTCCTGGGATGGCCAGGGAAGGGAGCAACTCCTTAAGTGGGTAACAAGATTATGCCAGCTTACAAAGCAGTCCCCACATTCCAATTCAGGTTTACTACCACTGAATTTCTTTAATGAAAAGAGAAAATATACAGTAGCTCCTTGCTTGGTATCCTAGGGAACTGGTTCTAGGATTCTTCACAGACATCAAAATGTGTGAATGCTCACATCCCTTGTTCCTTATAAAAAGTGACATATTTGCATATAACCTCCAACAGTCTTCTGTGTACTTTTAAACCATGGATAACTTACTTTTCATATCTAATTCAACGTAATGCTGTATAAAGAGCTGTAGTTGTTATACAGTATCATTTAAGGAGTATTGACAAGGAAGAAAAGACTACTATATTCACAACAGACCTAAATTTTTCTAAGTATTTTTCACCACCCCACTGGTTGAATTCATGGCTATGGAGGGCCAGTCACACTGCTACACTGTCTCCCAATCAGCTCAAGGGGTATTGCAAGAAAATTATTACTACAAAAGTGTGCACATGATTTCACCCAATTTCAAAAAGAACAACAGTAGATCAACAGGTGTCCCTCATTCACTTGTTGCCTGCTGTGGTTGATGGAGAGGTAAAGGCCTGGATTTATCAGCATTTATTCCTAGAAGTCTGGCATTTCGGAAGCCATAAAGTTAGGTCTGATCCTAGAGCTTGCCACCCACTATAGCTATGTGGCAATGGCATAAGGATTTTAAAACATTTTTTAAAACACTAAAATATGCTAGACTAGGGCAACAATTTGATTTGTGTCAAGATCTTTAGGAAAATAAATATAACAAAAAAATAATATTGATACTCTGATTCAATTACACAACAGGGACTATGAGCTTTACGTGTTCCATCGTATTTAATTTTCACAGAGTTCATGATAAAGATGACATCCTCATTCCCATTTTATAGATGAGAACTGAGGCTCTGAGAGATTAAAACCAACATGCCCAAGGTCACATGGCCAAGATTGGAGCCTAGTTTTGTCTAACTCCAGGCACTGACAGTGTGTTTCTTTGCAAAGGTGGTTTTCAACATTACACAGCAATGTCTACTTTCCTTACAGATTCCCATTTTATAGATGAGAACTGAGGCTCTGAGAGATTAAAACCAACATGCCCAAGGTCACATGGCCAAGATTGGAGCCCAGTTTTGTCTAACTCCAGGCACTGACAGTGTGTTTCTTTGCAAAGGTGGTTTTCAACATTACACAGCAATGTCTACTTTCCTTACAGACATGAAGGAAATATCCTTTAGGATGTCAGAGGAATGAAGAGTCTGTGGGAAAATGAGTTTTAAAAAAAAATGAAAATCTCATTTTTAATTCTCTCCCATGCCACCTCACTGTTTTGAATTTAGAACCAAATCACAGTGGTCACAAGCAACCAAATTTAATGTTGTTCCAGGAATAAAAGAGTTGTAAGTTGGGGTTTTATTGCCTTTCCTTTATGCAAGATCCTTTTATGTTAATTGCTAAGGAAAGGGTTTATTCTGCAAAGGATGTCAAATAAGTGACTTCAATTTCCTATAATAAGAAGAAATCCATGTAAAAACTCAAAATGTGACCTAACCGGGCCATGGCCCTTCTGGAAGTCTACACAACTTTCAGACTGGGCATTCATAATGCTTGGGAAAACAGTCTCCAATGTAAGCCCCCAAGGATAATTTCAAAGTATGCTATTGCAGAACACTCTTTTATAAAGCCTGAAGATATACAATGTGTCACAAAGCTCACATTATGCCAATATACACTATATTTATGGAATATATTTATTTATATACTATATTTATTTCCGCTTCCATCAGGAAGTGGAAATCTATCCTAAATGGCTGTAGGAAAGAAATGTTATGAAAGGGAAACTTGTTCCCAGATCCTGATGCTACATTAACTAAAGGTAAAGAAAAACTAGCACATACCACTTAGCACTGGTTCTAGTTCTTTTCTGCATCTTGCAGAACTACACAGTAATCAACAAAAACTTGTTAAGAAGGTGTTTCTCCAAAATTAAAAAAAAAGTAAGTTTTTAGGCTATTTTTCCAATTGAAAATGTAGAATAGAAATAAATATCTGAGAAAAATGAAATTAAGAATAATACGCCTAAGCCAGGAATAAAGGGACATGCCTATAATCTTGGTACTCTGAATCTATAATAAGTAATTTATTATAAATAAATAAATAAATAAATAAATATTGAAAAGGCTGAAAATGTAGCTCAGCTCAATCCCCAGAACCACAAAATAAAAGTAACGAACTCAAAGAAACTGAGCTTTGGAATCAGAGACCCAGATTAGAATTATGCCTCTGCTGAAAGACCATGAAAAAGACACAGGCTGAGTACCCTTATCCAAAACGCTTGGATTTTTCCACATTTTGGATTATTTACATGTGTATAATGAAATATCTTGAGGATGAGCCCCACTGTTAAACACAAAATTAATTTATGCCTTATACACATGGCCTGAAGGCTATTTCACATAATATTTCAAAGAATTTCAAACATGAAATAAAGTTTCATGCTGGGTGTAGTGGCACACGCCTATAATCACAGCACTCAGGAGGCTGAAGCAGGAGGATCATTGTAGGTTCAAGACCAGCCTGGGCTACAAAGTGAGCTCAAGGACAACATGAACTGCAAAGTAAGATCCTGTCTCAAAAAGACAAGACAAGACAAGACAAGACAAGACAAGACAAGACAAGACAAGACAAGACAAAAGAAAGTAAGTAAGAAAGACAGACAGACAGACAGAAAGACAAAAAGAAAGTTTCATGACGTGAAATTCTCTACTTGTTGGTGCTCAAAAAATTTTGGACCTTGGAGCATTTTACATTTTTAGATTAAAGATACTGAATCTGTATTATATCTATCTTCTCCTCAGTGTCTTCACCTGTAACACTGAAATAATACGAAGTTACAGTGATAATTCAATGATAGGTTGTATATATACCCTAAACACAGAGAAAGGCATACTGGTATTTAATAATGTGGGCTGCTAACATCATTATTAAAATTACTACTGATCTAAGGAGAGGAAGAGAAAATACCTGAAAACATTGCAGATAGATCACCTGAGGGTAGATCTTAAGGTTTATAACTAGATGTCCCTCCAAAGCCTCATGCAATTACAGGCAGGGCTTTTCAGAGGTGATGGAATCATCAGGGCATACTTGTTATGGTCAGTGTGTCAACTTGAGAACTTTAGAAGTTTAACTAACAGACTCAGCAGGGAGCCAGGGTCTTTACTTTGTAAACATCCTCACTCTGTGCAAGAAGACAGCAAGGAGGTTTTGTGAGTGCTACACCAGCCCTGGAGCGGGATGGGCTGTGTACAATATAAAGGAGGAAAAGAGGCTTGCTCTGCCCCTCTTTTTTGCTCTTGTTACTTTGCTGTCTTCTGCTGCCTTGAAGTGTTGCCCCTGTGCCATGCCACCCTGCACTGGAGCTAGGTGATTATTGACTGAAACCTCCACAGATTGTGAGCTAAATAAACCTTTCCTTTCTTCGTTTTGGGTGTTGGGTATTTTGTCTCAGCAATGAGAGAAAAGTAATCAAGACAATACTCATCAGCAGATTAATCCACTGATGAGTTTATAGCTAAATATAATGTTGGGAGGTAAAGATTGGTCAGAGGAGGTTGGTCACTGGGTGTGTGGCCTGGAAGGGTCTATCTCCCTACCTGCTTTGCTCTCTTTCTGCTTCCCACTGCTCATGCTATGAGCAGTTTCTCCTCTGCTATGTCCCTCTGGCATGCTGCTCTGTCTTGGAACCAGGAACTATGGACTGAAATATCTATAAACTGTGAGCCAAAATAAACCTCTCTTCCTTTAAATTGTGGGTGTCAGGTACTGTGTCCCAGCAATGAGAAAGTAACTAAGGCAGTAGAGGATTAAGAAGATGAATGAGAAAAAAGCAGAAGGTGATTTCATTCACTGTTAAGGATAACAAGACTAAGACCAGATTTTAGCATTTGTTTGCTGTTGTGCCTAATGCCCAGAGCACAGCCATCTATCTGCCTGTTTTGAATGTAAAGAGCACATGTAAACTGCTGGGGCCAGAGGTGCTACCAATCCAATGAGATATTCAATGAACCACGGCTGGATAACTTACACTGCAAAAAGGAAGTGGTCTATAAATTTCCAGTCCCTGCAGTTTCCTATGAAACCAGTGCCTTTATCACTCCACTTACCCTAAAAGCATATAAAGATGGAAAATGGAACTATCATGATCCCAAAGTGTTGATACTTCCAAAAAACTGTTTCTATTCCCCAAACTACTCATGTGTTAACAGGTGTTCCATAGAAAAAGGAGTTTCACGGTTGTTGAATGGAACTATCTATAACCAGTTGCCATTGTTCTCCCTCCTGATTTCTTGTCCATCAAGCCACCATGTGCCCAGCCCTGGAATCTCACAACCAACCAAAACAAGCACAGCTCTTCTATTCTTCTTTGTCAATATGGTTGCTTTTTTGGCCTCCATTATAACAAGAAGTCTTGAGACCCACAGATGAACCATGAGGTACAAGAAGCCTTCTGGGCCTTGTCTGGGAAAACTTTTCCTCTGCTGATAACAAAGAAAAACCACTGTGGAAAGCTCCCATTGGGCAGCCTCTGTTCTTCACTATCACCTTTCAGTTTTTTAAAAGGATCATACTGCTCCCATCCTCTTTTTTTGATTACAGTCAGGAGCCACCTGCAATCATGAAGCTTTATGCATGTGGGCAAAAGAAACCCAGAGCACAGTGCAGCTGTAGAACAGAACAGAGTTGGGGCCTGCTGGCTCTTGGGAACCTGGACTGTCTACTATTTCTTTTTCTTTCTTTCTTTCTTTCTTTCTTTCTTTCTTTCTTTCTTTCTTTCTTTGTTTCTTTCTTTTTTTTTTTTTTTTGTATTTGTTGCAAGAAAAATAAGTATCTTCTTTCCTTGAGCCTCTGTTATTTGAAAATTCTACCAACAGGCTGTTTAATGACCTGATAATGAATCTCCCAAAGGAAAAAAGAATATATGCATCATTTCCCAAACTCACTTGAATATCCTGGATTTTGGTTGTGTGAGAGGAAAATAATTAAACATTTTTATTGCTTAAACTCTTTTGTATGAGAACAGTTCCTTGCAGCTTAAAACATCAGTTGATACAATAACAGAAAACAAAAGCAAGAAAAAATTCCCTCTGGAAAGCAGCTTAGTAAAAGAATCTAAAATACTTTTATTGAGTTTATGTGGCACTTATAAATAAATGCATGGGTCAAAACCCAGAGGATGCGAGAAACCATAGTTAACAAAGCCCCAGAGTTGTTCTTGTCAAAATTAAGTTATCAAAAATATTTATTTACCACTTCATGAAGATGGGTCCGAACGTAAAGAAGCCAGCGTGTGCCCTTCCCAAAGCCTAAGATACAGTAAAGGCACAGAATGCCAAGATATGATGAAAGGTGATCACGGACACAATGAAAAGATGTATCTATCACCTGCCCTCTGAGGGCCCAAGCCACTGCAGCTCTAGATGCACCCCAGTTGCCCTGGGAAGAGTGCTTGACCACTATGCCATCAGCAGGTTCGCCCTGACCACTGAGTCTGCCACGAAGAAGACAGATGGCAGCACACTGAGCCCACTGTGGATGTCAAGGCCAACAAGCAACTAGAATAAGCAGGCTGTGAAGAAGCTCTATGATACTGACACGGCCAAGGCAAACACCCCAATCAGTTCTAACAGAAGAAGATACATATTCACTTGGCTCCTAACTATGATGCTTTGAATATTGTTGGCAAAATTGCGATCATCTAAACTGAGAAGAGCTGACTAACTCTAAATATATCTTTTCAGCATAAAAAGTACACTTAGAAATGAATATATAATGGGAGTAGACCATAAAAATCATATATCTGTTAAAATTAAAAGAGAATTCAAGGAAACCTTAGCACAGAGCTAGAAGGGGGGAAGGAGTCTGCCCAATGAATAATACATTCATTCAAAGGGCTTATATTTAGATGTTTACACGATTGGTTCCCTTTCAAGAAATATTTGTTAAATGATCATTATGAGCTGAGTGCTTGTGAGGATTCAAAGGTCAACAAAACAGACATGGATGCACAGTTAACATCAAATGTTATGGCAAAGAACTCACGAAGTTTTATAGGTCCACAGGGCACAGAAATAAACCCATTCCAAAGAGCTGGATTAAAAATTTCCACCAAAAGTAGTAGCTAATCTAAAACCAAAAGACGAAAAGAACTTTTCCTGGAAAAGGTCTGAGGTAGGGTGAGGTTAGGAGCGAGGAAGAGCGTTTCCTGATGCAGTAAGGAGTCATGAAAAGGGGGTGGGTGATGCTCAATGAAGTGCTATATACTAAGGGCAAAAAGTAAGGCCATGGCAAGAGACATACTACGTAAATGTGTCTTTTAAAAAGCATTCTTTGGTTATGGAATAGGAAAATGAATCGAGGGGTGGTAGCATAAAGCCCCTAGGTGTGTCTTATAGGAAGACTTCAAAGGGGCTGGTACAAAGGTGGTGGCAATGTGAGACAGAAAAGCAATTCTGTGAGCTGCTTAGAAGACTGATTACTGACGGGATGGACATGGGAGCACAGAGAGGAAGAGGAAGAGTCAAGGCGACCAGTCAGGCTCACTACTGTGGAGCACCTAGTCAGACACAGGTGCCTTTCACTAAGGTGGGAATGAACCCTGGATCCTGGAGAAGGGACTGATTTCATCGAGAAGATAATATAGGACAGTGATCTGAGACATTTAGAAATCTAATAAAAATGGCATGCCTTAATGTTTAAAAATATGCATTCCTAAACTAGCTGCACATTTCTTAATTATGTGTTTAAGTGAGGAAATGATAATGGGCTGGGGAGTACAGTGGGGTGAACTGTGTCCTCCACAAAAGTATGAAGTCCTGATTCCCCAGTACTTAGAAGTTACCTTATTTGGGCATACAGTTGCTGCAGATGTAATCAAGTTAAGGTCACAGTGGAATCAAAGTAGAGCCTACATTTAATAACTGATGTCTTTAGAGGGGGCAGCAGATCTGGAGACTCGGGAGAGAAGGTCATATGGAGACAGAGGCAGAGACTGGGGTGGTGCTGCTCCAAAAGCACTAGGGCCAGGAGCTACCAGGACCTAGAAGTGGCAACGACAGATCCTTTCTGAGAGCCTTCTGAAGCAGTGCGATCCTGTGAGCAAGAGGACTTCTGACCTCATGAACTATGAGAAAATAAATTTCTTTTTTGTTAAGTCATTCACTTAAGTCATTCATGGTATTTTCATATGCTGGCTGTAAGAAACTAAAACAGGAGCAAAAAGTTTGCTCTCAGCTTCAGGCAAAATTGGGAGGGAGATTATAAGGCACCAAATAAGAATAATAATAAGATACTTAAGTGCCTTACACAAATTTGAGCCTAACTAGTTCTTGGATTCTGTTTTTGCATTTCAAAACATCAGACAACAGTACTTAACCCATAATGCTGTATATGTGAGTGTAGCTTGCAATTAAATCACGCTAATAAGTTAGTTGTAGGCACAGAGTGGATATTCCAAATTAGTGTTTATTCATCTATAAGGACAACTTGTCAGTCTATTGTTTCCATAATATAGTATTGCTATGGGTGTTTCTGTCAAGTCTGACAGAGTCACTCACATCTTCACTAGTCCGAAGGTAAAGCTAGTTTACAGTCTGCCATCATTCTAAATGTGGTCCTCAACTGGGAGCAATTTTGACCCACAGGGACATTCAGCAATGTCTGGAGACAATTTTGGTTGTTACAACTGCGGAGAGATCCTGCTAGCAAACAGTGGGCAGAGACTAGGGATGCTGCTGAAACCCTCTACGGAGTGCGGACAGCCACAGACAGTGAGGCACCACCTGATCTAAAGGCAGCGTGCTGAGGGTGAGAAGTCTACTCTAGTGGTACCCAAGTAACTCCTAGTCACAGCTCCAGATATCAAAAATTCACTTTCTCATTGAAAGTATGTGAACTAAACGTGCATCCTTTTAAAATTTGGTAGGATCAGAGTGACACAAAAGCAGTATGGTGCTAGTGAAAACTTTAAACTTTCTTCTAGTATTCTAAGAGAAGCAAAAATTTCTGTCCTTAAAGCTGCTAACCAAGCCCAGCTCTGCACACACTAGCAATCATACATGTTCTGCAGAGCTGAGAGGCCATCCACACAGCGATTTATGAAGTGTACTCAGCTTTAAAAACCACCTGGCAATCTGGACTGGAGGAGGGAGAGCAAACCGACCTCTTAAGGAGATACTCCCCAGTAGCAAGAAAGCCTCCCTGAGGCTGAAAAGCACTGGAGATCCAAAAGCTAAGCTTCTGGATTAGACTGTGGAATTACTATCGGGCAGTGGGTGGGTGCATTGGTTCTAAAGAGCTGGAACAGGTAAGGATCCCTTATCTGCACCTTGTACCCATATCTAAATGATTGCTTCACTCTAAGCTGCTGTATCTGCTCTGCTGCTGCCTCTGGCATGCAAAGCATTTGCAGTTGCCTCCTTGAAGCTAGGATGTAAATACGGCTGTGCATACTGTACATTTTTAACCTGCCTTGTTTATCAAGCTTCTGTGGTCTACTTGTCACCTTTACCACATATTCAGATCATAAACAAGTTAGGCCTCCAATACTATTTTCTTCATTAAAAGCCCTCTGAAGTATGATGAACTAACTGATAAGGCAAGAACATCTCAGCTGTGGTAAAAGTAAAGTTAGGTCCTCAGGCTGCCCTCTCCACTGGAGCTGTACTGTCTTCTCTTTCTGTTAATACGAATATAAGTTAAAATATACCTGAGCAATAAATGTGGGATACCTAGGAGAGAAATATTAAATGGAATGCAAGACCACCTGTGGAGGGTACAATAAGCTGCTAGGCAGGACGGCAAATACCTTAGTTTTGACTTTCAAAAGTCTATATATACTATTACCTTGTTCCATGCAAGCACAGGAACAAAAGCTGCATATTCTTAATGTTTTCATCAAGCTGCCAAAGTCATCATAATCAAAACTACATTAATATTTAACTAGTTTGGTACTGTCAGTGTGTATTTTATTATTTAAGTCAAGAGATTAGTTAAAGCTTTTGGTTCATTTAGGTAAAACAAATATTTCAACAGCTGGAAGATGTTAAAAGGTAAGAGTTCCAGCATTTGAAGAGACTACATACTCACTCTCCCCTAAAAACAAAACATCTCAAAGAAAGCCAAGAGAAACCAACAAAATACAAAAATAAAAAATTAAAATATCTGTTCAATCTTTACTTATAAAACTACTACTTACTAGTACCTCAGATAAAAGAAATAATATCTCCTCAGAGATATGGAAACACTATCTTCCTAAGTATGAAAACTGACATTTTTATGTACTTCTCATAGCCATAATATGGCTTTTCAGAGACACCACATGAAGTTTTCATTTTGCCTAGACAGCTAAGTGGCTAAATATCTCATAATACAGTTTGATTACAAAGAAATGCTCAACCTGTTTCAATTTAATTTGAATTCTCAAGCTCCACAGTCATGAACTCTGAAGCAGCATTGACAGAAATATTTCATAAATTTGGACATTTACTTTGCATTTTGTTAGGGGTCTGTTTCTATTATTCTCTCCATGTGGCCTAAATTTTGTCCTGTGAGTTACCCCAACTCCATCATATGCTATCAAGTCAGTCCACCATTATTTCCTTCATGTAAGGAAAAAACATACCATAGATTTATGTTTCTATTCTAAGTGCATATTCTAGAAAAGATGAAATACTTAGGTAGGATCATCAGGAAAATATTTTACCACTTTATGTGTATTGAGTACATTTAATACAGAATGTTCCCTAGTGAAAGAGCTGAGGAGGGGTGTGTGTGTGTGTGTGTGTGTGTGTGCGCAGGCACCTGTGTGTTTGTTTAAGCAGGAACAGTTTGACAGCACAAATATGACAAAGTAAAGGCTTCTGTGGTATTCTTTCTGGACACTTCCCAGAATTGGACATGAATACCCAAGCAGAAGCTGGAAGAAAGAGGCTCAAACACTCTGCCGACCAAGGCACTTTCTTCCTTTCAGATAAGAGGATGGCTAACACCTCCCCAGGCCTTGATGAATTTTGTAGATTAACAATCCTTAAGATCTGTGGATTTTACATTAAGTTACAAGGAACACTGAAGTTACCCCAGCCTCTGTTAATCTGTTTTATACACAAGTTCTATGACAGAAATGTGAAAAGCAGCAGAGGGAATTTTGAGAGCATTACCTCCCAGGATGCCAAGAGAACAGTGTGCTACCTGCATGTAAAATACTTAGTAGTCACTTGCACAAATAAAACTCCATAGAGGTTGGCTAGAATCACAATGCTGATAAAGATTTCAGTCTTAAACACAGAGGTAATTTAGAGAATGTGAAGCACAGAGGTGACTGATTCCATGTATACACAAGATGTGTCTAGAATGTGGTAAGATGTGTCTAATATCTCAAGGTTTTAAAGGTGGTTGTTCTAATGGGCATTTGAATAATAGAACTTCAAAATTGGGAGGTCCACCCAATACCACTAGATGAAAGCTTACCTTTTCTTCTTGGTGATAATGAGGACATCATTAAAGAGAAAGAAGTAGACTTGCTGTTTGGATGTCCTCTTGGAGAAAAGCACAGTGTCTTCTACGTAGGCTGTCAACTCACCTCTTTTCACTAACCACCGGGAAGAGGAGACTAAAGGAAAAGGCTAAAAAAGAGAAAAGAAAAAAGAAAAACTCACTGCCCAAAGCCAAAGTATTTTTATGACTTTTAAAAGCAAAATATAAGAATTACATTTAAACAAGTGATATGTACTATGATATGCATCATTACTTTATAGTGATATAATAGCAAAATGTAATTATAGAAATAAGCACATTTTTCAAGAATATTAAAGATGAAAACTTCTTTCCAATGTAAAAACCATTAACTTGCTGGTATGAAAATTAAAACTCAACAGAAAATGTTATTGGGTCATAAAAAGTTATGAACCTTTTATTAACTCTTAAATGAGAAAGAAAATTGAAATTAAGTCATTCAAAACTGAAAAGCCTAGCAATGAACTCCATCGGTTGCTATTTAAAATATCTCAAATCAGAACATAAACATACAGAAATACATAGATAACTACAGTTACCAACAAATAAATATAGAAGTCTGCATTCACTTAAAGAGCTAAGAAAGGCTTTTTCAAGGGAAAAAAACCCACAAACTTATATTTTGTCTACTTATTCATATGCTTAGCCATATTTGTGAGAACACCTGCTTTGTTTATGATAATTCTCCTCATATAAGTTTGTCTCTGAAACCATCATGCCATTTTCTGGCAATGAAACTGAGGTTTTTCTAAAATAAACAATTTTAATCTCATAGAAAAAGCTATATCCAAGGAATTACTGCTTTTTTCTTTATTCAGTTTTGTATTTTAAACCAACTAAAAAACTCTCAAAACCACAGAATAATTCTTACCCTTGAGAGTTCTTTTTTTTTTTTTTAGGGGGTGAGGGGCATTACCAGAAATGTGCACTGCCAATAGTCTGATTTAAAACAAAACAAAACAAAACAAAATAAAAACTACATTCATAAACTAAGCAAAAGTTATTGGACACACAAAATATAAATGCAGCAACGTGGTAGAACCAAATATCATCCTTTAGCCGGGCGTGGTGGTGCACGCCCTTAATCCCAGCACACAGGAGGCTGAGGTAGGTGGAGTGTTTTGAATTCAGGGCCGGTTTGGGCTACAACATGAGCAAGGCCATCCTGAACTACATAGTGCGACCCTGCCTTGAAAAAAACATGTCCAGGAGTTTGGCTCAGTGGCCTAAGCACCTGCCTGGCAGGTGCGAGGTTGTGAGTTTGATCCTTGGTACCGCAAAAAAAAAAAAAAAAAAAAAATTATCCTTTTCAGGGAATAATAATTATAAATAACTAAAGGAAACTGAGGATATTAGGGAGAAAATGAGCAAGCAAAGAAAGGATTTCAATTTTTTGAAACTTTCCTTTATAAGAAGGTTGCTCATTAGTTACATACTAACTCAAAAAAGAAAGTGAAATATGATGGATAACCCTGAGTTTTTCAAAATTGGCTATCAAAGATGTTTACAGAGAAGCCCCAAACCTCATGAATCAAACATCCAACAGGAACAGTTGAGATCTTAAAGGTCAACCAAGAGGAGTGCTCACCTGCTTCTGGAGGCCCCAGAACAAGTAGCGGTCACTACAAAGACACAGATGTCAGGCAAGGCCATGCCAAGGGGCTTACGATGATTGGGTAAAGTGAGCTGCCTTGCTATTGCATGTTAAGGACTGTGTTATAGTTAAATTCCAGTATATGTGCCACCTGATGATTGTTCATGGTTTAGGGGACAGGAAAAAAGTTTTAAATTATGGACTCCTCATATTCTACTAGGAAAAACTAAATTTCTATTTAAACACTTAAAATTGGCAGTGGCTTTCAATATGTCTATGCTTCTTTTGAGACAAAATGCTAATATAAGTATTAGCTGATAAGTCTCCTTACCCCCCTGTTTCCTATCCACCCAATTCCTGCTCACTGACCATGAACCCATATGTAATGCCTGGCACTTGTTCCTTCTGTACCTTTCCAGAGATATCTCAGGCAGAGAAAAGTTTATATCTAACATCTAAATCTTTCTTTTTTTGGTACGAGGGATTGAACTCATAACCTCACACCTGCCAGTCAGGTGCTTACATCACTGAGCTAAAAAATCCCCAGCCCTATTTTTTGAGACAGGGTCTCACTATGCAGTTCAGGCTGGCCTTGAACTCACTTTGTAGCCCAGGCTGGTCTCAAACTCACAACAATCCTCCTGCCTCAGTCTCCTGAGTGCTGGGATTAAAGGCATGCGCCACCATGCCTAGTTTAACATCTAAATCTTATTTCTTCACTTAATAATAATTTAAAAAGCTTTCTATAAAACTCACCATCATTTTAAAAAAAAAGTTGCCATTGAAAAGAATGGTTTGCGCATATATGTTTGATCAGTTTTTCATGCCTGTATCTTGTAATCTGAGCAACTACTTTGAAGATAATATGCAATATATTAACCATTGTTAATCTATTACCCTGCTTTGAAATTCTGTGTCATTGTTTTTATTGTTTTTTTCTCTTTAAAATAAAAAAAAAGTTGGGGCTTCTGGAAAGATGGCAGAACAGTAAGCAGCAGAGTAAACAGTCTCTCTGAGAGATACAGTCCAGACGCTGGAATATAGCATCATGGGGAAGACAGGAAGGAAGGAAGAGGGTCCCCTGGACCCAGGAAGAATCTAAAGTAAGAATTGAAGCCCAGCCTGTCTGGCAGGTGCGAGCCTGTGAGTTCGATCCCCGGTGCCGCAAAAAAAAAAAAAAAAAAAAAA
>RJWM01016822.1:0-44511 GCA_004363535.1 Dasyprocta punctata | reverse complement strand
TTTGTATTTGCATTTTCATTCAATTGTAGGTATTGTTTAATTTCTTCTTTAACTTCTTCTGTGACCCATTGGTTATTTAGGAGGGTGTTATTTAATTTCCATGTGTTTATGCAGTTATTGTAGGTTTTTTTGTCATTCATTTCCAATTTTACTGCACTGTGGTCAGATAATGTGCATGGAATTATTTCAGTTCGTTTGTATTTACTTAAGCATGTTTTGTGGACCAGTATATGATCTATTTTAGAGAATGACCCATGTGCAGCTGAGAAGAATGTGTATTCTGATGTTGATGGGTGGAATACTCGGTACACATCTACTAGGTCCATTTGTTCACAACCTTGGTTCAGTTCTGCTATTTCTTTGCTGATATTTTGTTTGGTTGATCTATCCCTCTGTGACAATGGGGTGTTAAGGTCCCCTGTTATAACTGTATTATTGTTTATTTGCTTTTTCATGTCTATTAAGAAGTGTCTTACATAGTTGGGTGCTCCCATATTCGGTGCATATATATTCATGATTGTAATCTCTTCCTCTTCATGTTTTCCCCTAACAAGTATGTAGTGACCTTCTTTATCTCTTTTGATCATTCTCGGTTTGAAGTTTGCATCGTCTGCAAACATAATAGCTACCCCTGCTTTTTTCTGGGTTCCTGTTGCATGGAGTATTGTTTTCCAGCCTTTGATTTTTAGTCTGTGAATTTCCTTTTGAGCGAAATGTGTTTCTTGTACACAGCATATTGTTGGATTTTGTTTCTTAACCCACTCTGTTAGTCTGTTTCTTTTTATTGGTGAGTTGAGACCGCAGTGATATCTGTGCACCTATGTTTATAGCAACCCAATTTGTAATAGCCAGATCTTGGAAACAACCCAAGTGCCCATCAATCAAACAATGGATAAAATGATGTGCTATTTTTATACAATGGAGTACTACTCAGCTATTAAGAAAGATTGCATTGAGACTTTTGTAAGTAAATGGTCATGACTTGAGACCGTACTTGTTAGTGAGATAAATCAAACCCACATGTGTAAATACCATATTGTCTCCCTAGTGTAAGAAACGGAAAAGTATATATGATCCAAAATCTATAATAAATACTACATAAGGGTAAAAAACAGCTCAAAGAGCAAAAGTAACTGGGAAGGGAAAAGGCGGAAAGAGAAAAGGGAAGAGGAAAAGATATAAACCTATATATATGTATATGTAAGATAACTAAAATGAGCACACTGTTGAATCTTCGTTATTGAGAAAGAACAATTAATACTCATATGATTAGATTAACTTTACGTGTCTATATCTGTTAATGTAAATAACCATTTTAAAGATAACGATACGCAATATTGCAAACATTGTCAAGTTTCTATCATCCGATTTTGTAAACCTGCAATGTTACTGTTGTGTATTTACTCTAGTTGTTTGTTTGTCTCTTTTGCTTGTTGTTTTTGTTTTATATGTCCTTTTTTCTGTTTTTTCTTCGCTAAAATAAAAAAAAAGAATACAGTGAAATTACTCTTCACATTCATTAGTGTTCTAAAATCACTAGGTACAAATTACTTCTGATGATTACCTCTAAAAATTTGATTTGCCTCTAACACACCTATGTGGTAGCATCTGTGATATCAGTAAAAGTGACCCCCGATACACAAATCCTTTTCTAGCTGTCAATTCACACGCATGTAGTCTTGTGTAGAGGTGATTTCCTACTGATTCAAAATTTACTTTCAGCACCATTATTTCCACATTTCATTTTCCTCTCTAAAGCATTGAAGAGGGATTCTTCATCATTGGATCTGTCTTCCCACGTGAGTTGTTTCCATGTTTGCCTCCAAGGTACTGTAAATTTTTTTTTTTCCTCTGTCCTGGTTAATCTTGAAATTCTGTGATTTTGGTCACCTAAACCTTACCTACATGGCAGCAAACAAATGATTCAGCAGGAAAAATTGGTTCCTAGAGGAATGGAAGCCATCATTCAATCTCCAAACAACAGCATTAAAGCAATTCTTTATGTGTAGAAAAATCGAAGGGGCTATTTGTTATCTAAAATTTTGGTAACATTTCAATAGTCACAAATATTATGCAATCTTAGCCCAAATTTATTTTTATTTAAATGCTTGCACATGGTAGTTGTTAAGTTCCTGAGATTTCTCACTCCTAATTCTCTCCCCAGAGCATTCTAGTGCTTTTTTAGGGACACTCCCTATTTTGTCTCCCACTCCATATTCTTCTTTGTTATACCCCGTACTAAGCATTGGCTCAGAGATTGAATTAACATTCTGAATTTAGTCAGCAAGAACAAATATCATGAAATCTCCATTATTTTGACAGGATTGAAATTGCTCTGGTGATTCATTAATCAAATTATCAAATGTGGAGTGGGATAGGGGACATACTAATTGAAAGTCAAGAAATAGAGCTTAATTGTTTAATGTCAAAAGCTCAGGGAAAGATTTCAGGTAATTGTTAGAAAGTCTATTCACATGAGTTTTAAAACAAGCACTTGATCTAGGTTAAACTAAAGGCACTTTCTAATTATTTGGAAAGGGCTTCTTGGGCACATGCTTCAATTTGGATTAAATGAGTAACTTGAATAAAACAATTGTGAGTATAATTTTAAATGAAGTCTGATACAATCTGCAAAAATGGAGACAAATCACATGTATGCAAAAGAGAAAAGAAATTGCCTTGTTAAAAAAGCGCATTAAAAAGAAATTGCGCTCAGAAGAAAGTAATGCCCATTATCCATTTTAAAGACAAAAGCTTGTTCCTAAAATATTCAGCAGATACATCACTGTCGTTACTATGTTGGTAGCATGTTTGAAAATGATAATGTCTTTCAAACAGAACACAGGAATTTGAACATTTTAGTCTCAGGATAGAAAGACTTTAATTTCTCTTAAAACACACAAAATTGCTAATATATCTCAAGACAATTTTACAAACTTTGATTTTCTTTACTTTAGCCATAGTTCTAGAAAATGAGAATTTGAGCAGTTGGCCCTGGAGCACTTTGAATTTTGAGGAAGTACTTTAAAATTCAAAATTCTTTCTAGCTCCAACTGTTAGTGCTGTTGAGAATAACTTCTTCCAAGCGCAGTTAGATTTTTGGAAATGAAGATTCGCATCTCCACAGTGCCTCATCGTCCCTTCCTCCAGGATTCTTGTCAGTACATCAAGTGCAACTGACCCCAAAGTGAACGTTTCTTACTGCTCCTCCGCCAACCAAACCCTCTGTTCTTTTTAAAACTACATTTCTCTAATTTTGCTACTCTTCCAGCCATTGAGATTCAGAAATTTTGGTGTTTTTATAATTCAGATCATTATTGAATGTTAAGCAAAACATCTTGACTCGGACTATTTTCATGTGCATTTAAATGTATGAAGTCTGATCAATTTTGTTTTAATTATAGTAAAAATCACATAGCCATGAATCTCCCTTGGACTATCCTCCCTCACTTGAACACTATATCCTGGTCTTCTTGCCACTTTCTGAAGAGTTCTGGAAGTCATTTCCTGAGTATCTTCAAGGGTGCGATTAAAACAAAACTACATCATGTTCCTGCCCAGTGCCAGTCAGTGGCAAGGCAGTTCATAAAAACACGACGCTGTGCCCTCACTACCTCATTCCCCAGATCTGGCACCATGCGACTTCTGGCTTTGCCCCAGAGTCAAAAGGACCAGGAAAAGTAAGCAGTGTAAAATAATTCAGGACACAAAGGCCAACACAAAGCACAATTAAGCTAAGTCAATCATGGATATTAAACACAAATTTAATAATGTATCCTACAAAAGAAATCTATAAGAAATATCATGTATAAATATGTGCAATAAATATATTATATAGAATATATTATTATGTAATATATCATATGCAATAAATATTCTATATAATAAATATGTGTGTCTATCACAAATAATGAATATATACTATTTTGTATAATAAATATCACATATAAAAGTTATATATATTATATATAGAGACATTTACAGTATTTGGATTAGTATAATGAATAACAAAATCTTTAATTTCTTTTTTTGTTTGTTTATTTTAAGAAGCTTGAAAGTAAAACTAACATTTAAGATTACCATAGTGTGATAGGCGTACAGAGGCTTACTATACTACGCCTCGGAGCTGTCCGCTGGCAGGGCTCTTCTCTGCGATGTCCGGCCTTTGCCTGTTCTGAGCCTTCCTGTTCCCTGCTCTCTTCCCCACCCTCACTGTCTCTGGATGCTGGCACAAAGCATGTCAGTGGTTCATTCTCATCATAAAGTGTTTTAAATCCAAAGCAACTCTTCCATGATGTCAGAGAATTATCCTCTATATTTTTATGAGCTCCTACTGTGGATGGAATGAAAACTTTAATTGAAAAATCAATATTCGCAGTCTATGGCGCTGTGGGACTTGCTCCCCTTATTTCCTTTGCTTCTCCGATATCTATCCTTTCAAGCCTCTTCTCATCCATAACCAAGTCCAAGTGCTGGATTTTTACTCTTTCTTTAGTTCTCTACTGTCCTCAATCATGAAAGCTTCACCCTGTGCTTATGTATTATGCAAACTTACATAATTTTTATATTTTAAATCATAAGATTCTACTCAAATATTTCATTGCCCGTAAATCTTTTAAGGTTATCCTACTAGACCTGATATCTATATCTTATATAAAATGAAGTTCTCAGTTTAATGTTCATTATTTTTTGTCTAAATATTATCATGAGCATACATAACTTTATTCCTAGCTTATAAACTCTCAGAGGGTGGCTTGTATTTCTATTTACTGACTTATTGCCCATAATGCACACTGCAATATGGCATACTTCTTAATCCAAAATATTGCTAAATATGGTTTTATTACTGGTAGCTCTCAGGAAGTGTTTCTGGATTCAGCAAAACATTATGCCTTTAGTAATGCTCTTTCTCATAACAACTGCAAAAGTACATTAAATTCAAGTCACCAGCAGACTTCACTCACAACTCTTACACATAGTGGAATTTTGTACTCTTTCTACTCATCAGTGTCAATAAAGGACTTCCTTTTCAACCACTAATATTAATTGTGACATTTGACTCAAAGAAAGTGTGGAAATTAACAACAGTTTTCTGCAAATTAGCTTTTCTACTACAATACAAATATTCTCATTCTGCCCCTAGTGATATTGGACTCTTCATCCCAAAAGTTATGAAATGTTGTAAACTTTTGCCAAGCCAGAAACCCCCAATTAGTCAGGTGTAGTTCTAGATAGTAGATATACTATTTTCCTATAAATCATGCTGATCCTTTAATCTTCTCCACCCTACTTTGTAAATTAAAAAGCAATCAAGACAGATTTTAGAAATTAGATCTCTAGTTCAGGAACAGGAAACCAGAGTGGTCTACCTACCACTTGCCTATTTTCTTTTCTACCTGTATTCATAAGGATACTCAAAAAGAGTAATTAGCCATAAGGTTTCAGATTCAATACCAGAGAAATAAATCAGCACTTAATTATAGCATTTTTCTCATAATATTGTGAGTAATGGAACCACTTAAAGAAACAAATTTGATTTTTTCCAAAGCACTAGTTTCTATGTAACCAAGTTTCACCATCAAAACAGCACATACAGTAGGTAGTGCAGAAAAGGCATTTGCCAATGAGAACAGCCACACTGAATGCTAAAGAGTTCCCCCAAGCCTAAAGGATTGTTTGGCTAAGATGTAAATACCAAGCTTTTGCTCAGCTCCCATTTTTGGTGTGCCATTTTGTCACTAGAAAAGGGACTGCTTAAGAGTAATGATCATTGTTATCACTCTCCAAAAGCTACATGCATAATGATTCATTAATTTATTATATTAATCAGAAAAATGGACACTCCCCTCAGTGCTGCCAATATCTGTCATATTTTCTGTGATTGACAATTGAACATAATTATTTCCCTGGTACTTAACCCAGAAGCCCAGAACCACCTTTCTGATATTTTCTCAACTGATCTCAAAATGGATTTTACAGAAAAGTTTATATGATTAAGAAATTACTTTGCATTTTGAAGTAAAATGTAATACCAATTAATTATAGCATATAACTAAATTATATATAAGTTTTATATAAAATAAAAGTCACCTTCATTTCTACTACACCAAGATATAATTTTTATATATAAAGGAATAATTATTTCAGTATTTCTCACTTTCATATATCTATCTATATACATGTGTATATTTTAATCAGAAATTTGCAGTAACTCATTAACTTTGCAACTAACCTTCTTATTTGTTCACTTAATACTTTACTGTCACATATTAATTATACAGACATATTACAAAAGAAAATACTTAAGTGTACTTGATAGAATATGGTTCCTAATTTACACGATTCCAACTGATATTGAGCAAAAGGGCCAATCTCTTCCATATGACTGGTAATAGTCTCCTTCTCTCCAAGAGAATGTTATAACATCATAAGCAAAAATCAGTTAAGGATTAGAAGTCTGGAATTCATAAAGAAAAACAGACTTGCCAGTAGTTGAATTAATTACAAAACAATGGTGAATAATGAATTACTAAATAATGAAATTAAAAACATTCGAAAATGTATGGACTTCTTAGATAGGTTAGAAATGAAGATGTGCTCAAAATGAAAGTGCTCAAAAGAAAATCAGTAAACTGTGAGCACTGAAAAAGTAATGTAGAAAATGCCAAACAAAATTGTCATGATATAGAATTTACAGCCGCTGTGTTTGCTGACTTTGACATGTTTCTTTCATTAACATTTATGAATTACTTTTAAAATATCTCTTTTCTTTTAATCATTAGACTGGTGGTGTATTTTGAAAGTAATCACCGAAGACAAAGAGAAAATGTTAAAAATGACCAGTCAAAAGACAAATTACCTAGACAGAATTAGTTACATAGTTCTCAATAATAAAAGCAACAATAACAACAAAAGCAGGAAACAATGACAGTTGAATCATTTTTTTTTTTCAAGATACAAAGATAAAATACCCACTGGGATTCATTTGTAAACATATCATCTGTAACAGTGGCATGAAGGGTGATGATCCATATGTGTGTGCATGTGTGTGTGTGTGCTGTGTGTTGTGTGTGTGTGACATAAACACAGCATTAGTCATGGAAACCTTGGTAATAAACCTTACTAACTAATCTTTAAAAACACAGATTTGAAGAAGTGAGAAAATAGAATTCTTAAATATAAGAAAAATGAGGCATTAGAAAAGTGGTAAGCACTTGAATAAATTTAGCTATATCATGAATACAAAAATCCAGCAACATGAATGACAAATATGCTACATAAGAAGGGAGAAAAGTCCAGCATAATAGCATGCAAATATAACCTCAGCACTCTGGGAAGCTGAAGCATTAGGAAGGCAAATATGAACCCAGTTTCCTAACTTAACTATTTAACAAGACTCTGAAATATCTAGAAATGTTAAAAGATCTGAAAACAACTTCAGAAACAAAGCACCAGGCAAGGCAAGCAATTAAACAGAGGGGAAAATCAAGGAACCAACAAGAGGAAAATAAATTGACAAAGATAATTCAGTACATATCAATTATAGCAAACAAAATAAATGACCTTGATTCACTAATGAAAAGAAACTGATTTGCAGGATGAATCAAAAAACAAGATTCAACAAAATGCTGTATAAAAGAAATACATTTAAATAAAATAAGCTGAAAGTCAAAGAATGGAAAACAATATTCCATGCAATGGGAACCCAAGAAAAACAGGAGTATCTATTTTCTTTGTTGACAATGCTAATTTCAAATGGAGAATGATCAAAAGAGATATAAAACAGTCACCACATACTTGTTAGAGGAAAAATTCAAGAGGCAGAGGATAACAATCATAAATATATGTGTACCAAATATGAGTACCCAACTATATAAGACAAATAACCAATAGACATGAAAAATCAAATAAGCAATAACACAATTATAACAGGAGAACTTAATACCCCATTGGCACAATGACATAGTTCAACTACACAAAAAATCAACAAACAAATATCAGAACTAAATCAAATATGTGAAAAAATGGACTTAGTAGACGTTTACACAGTGTTCCACCCAATGACATCAGAAAACACACTTTTCTCAGCTGCACACAGGACATTGTCTAAAATAGACCATATGCTAGGCTTTAGAACATGCTTAAGTTATTGCAAAGGAATTTCAATTATCACATGTATATTATCTGACCATAATGCACTGAAATTAGATTTTAATGGCAAAAGAAACCATGAAAACTCCATAAACACATGGGAATTAAAGAATACCCTCCTGAATAATCAGTGGGTCACAGATGAAATTAAAGAAGAAATTAAACACTATCTACAATCAAATGAAAACGCAAGTACAATATAACGGAACCCGTGGGACACAGTGAAACAGTCCTAAAAGGGAAACTTATGGCACTGAATTCTCACATCAGGAACACAAAATGAGCACAAATAAACAACATAATGCTGCACCTCTACAAAAAGAAGAGCAAGTCAAGACCAAAGACCATAGAAGGGAAGAAATTATAAATATCAGAGCAGAAATTAACTCAATTAAAACTAAGAAAACAATACCAAGAATTAATGAATTCAAGAGTTGGTTCTTTAAAAGAATAAACACCTTGCCCACTTTACCAAAAAAAAGGAAAGGAAAACTCAAATTCATGCATTGGAGAATGAAAATGGTGAAATCATTGCAGATCCTATGGAAATTCAGAAGATCTTCAGTATCTACTTTTAAAAATCTCATAGTACAGAAAACACAGAAGAAATAGACAGATTCCTAGAAATGTATGAGTTACCAAAGCTGAATCAAGAAGATGTAAAAATGCCGAATAACCCAATATCAGTTAATGAAAACCAAAATGTAATTAAAAACTTATGAACAAAGAAAAGCCCAGGACCTGATGGATTTACAAATGAATTCCACAAGAAATTTATAGGAGATTTAATGCTAATACTCCACAAATTCTTTAATGAAATTGAAGAGAAAGTAATGCTCCCTAACTCATTCCCAGAAGCAAGAATTACCAAACCAGAGAAAGACCCAACCAAAAAAGAAAGCTATAGGCCTATCTCCCTAATGAACACTGATGGAAAATTCCTTAAAAAAACACACAGAATACAGCAAATCATCAAGAAGATTATATACCATGATCAAGTGGAATTCATCCAAGGAATTCAGGGATGGTTCAACACATGCAAATCAATAAACATAACACACTGTATCAACAGAGCCAAAAACCAAATCACATGATCATCTCGCCAGATGCAGAATAGCTTTGATAAAGTCTAACACTCATTCACGATAAAACCCTACAGAAATACATGGTCTTTACCTCCATCTGATAAAATCCATCTATGATAAAACAACCAACATCATATTACATGGATAAAAACTAAAATCTTTCACTCTAAAATCAGGTACAGGACAAGGATGTCAACTATCACTAATCCTATTCAATATAGTTCTGGAAACATTAGGCAGAGCAATTAGACAAGAGAAGAAATAAAAGGAATAAGAACAGGAAAGGAAGAATTTAAATTATCATTTTTTGCAAATGACATGACACTCTATATAGAAGACCCCAAAAACTCCAGCAAAAGACTACTAGATTTAATAAGCAAGTTCAGCAGTGGAGCTGTATACAAAGCCAACACTCAAAAATCAACAGCATTCCTGTACACAAATAACAAACTTAAGAGAGAAATTAGAGAAACAACACTTCACAGTAGCATCCAAAAAAACTTACGAATCAATCTAACAATGGAAGTAAAAGATCTATATATTGAAAATTAAAATGCTCTGAAAAAGTAAATCAAAGAGGATATCTGAAAATGGAAAGATATACTTCATGTATGGGTAGGAAGAACCGACATTGTGAAAATGGCCATACTCCCAAAATTGTCATATAACTTTAATGCAATCCCAATAAAATGCCATTAGCATATCTCACAGATCTAGAGAAAACACTATAAAATCCATTTGGAAACAGAGGGGATCTAGAAAAGCAAAGGTAATCCTGGGCAACAAAGGCAAGATTGGAAATATCACAATCCCTGACTGAAATTACACTTCAAAGCTATTGTAACAAAATCAGGATGGTAGTGACAAAAAAACAAAACAAAACAGACCTGAGGATCAGTGGAACAGATTAGAGGATGCAGACATAACTACAAACACATTCAGTTGTCTTATCTTTGACAAAGGGGCCAAACATATTCTCTGGAAGAAAGATAGCCTCTGTAAGAAATGGTGCTGGAAAAACATGCTTTCCACATGCTGAAGAATAAAACTTGACACATATCTATCACCATGCACTAAAAAAAGTCAAAGATATAAATATTAAAACAGAAAAACTATACTGGAAGAGAAAGTAAATTGAAATTTTGAAGACATAGGTGTAGGCCGATAATTCATGAACAAAGCATGAACTGCATGGGAAATACTTCAAAGAATCAACAACTGGGATCTCATCTTATTAAAAACCTTTTGCACATAAATCAGCAACAGAGTAAAAGGACAAGCCACAGAATGGAAAAAAATTTTAGCCAAATGTCCCTCTGACAATGTGTTGGAGGCCACTACAAAGTGGCTCTAAGCAGGATTTAAAATTAACTAACTGACTTTCTATGTTTATCTAAAGTGAGCCTATCCTAGGCCTAAGATCCTTGTCTGGCAATGGGAGCTGATTCATAGTAAGTGAACCTCTATGAATCACTGGTCATGGCTAAGACCTTTAGTGGCCTGTGTGGCCAGAGATACCTCAAAGGGCAAGATAAGGCCACAGTCGAAGACGCTTAGCTCAAACCCAACTAAATAGATAGAGACTGCAGCTGCAGACATCTCACATCTGCAGGTGTCTCACTCCCACCATAAATGTCATCATGGATATAAGACAGTTCTCCTAAAATTGGCACAATTTACTACTTGCAGAAGTCCTTGAAGTGACTCCCATGGTCCTGCTCATTCCCCTGCTTTCCTCAGAATCACCTCTCTTGGTTTATTATGAAAATAAATACGGGCTGCACAGAGAAGCTCTTTGTCTTAGCCCTCATCATGGCCTCAGAGTCGAGAACTCTGCAGAGGGCTTTGATCCTCCTGGAGCCCTAAAATCATACCACATGTCTCATTTATTTAAGCTTTTGCCATATACTTGTTTGGGAGATTGGGGATCTAGGCCGGGTCCCCGATAACAAAGTACTTCTGTCTAGAACATAAGAAGAATTGAAAAATAACAGACCCCTGAATTCAAATACCCAATTCAAAAATGGGCATCTAAAATGAACACGCATTTCTCAGATGAAGAAATATAAATGACAAATAAATGTGTGAGAAAATGTTCAAAATCATTGGTCATTCAAGAAATGCAAATTAAAAAACACTGAGGTTCCTCTTCGCTCCAGAAAGTATGGCTATCATCAAGAAATCAACCAATAACAAATGCTGATTGGGCTGTGGGTAAAAAGGAACCCTTCTCCACTGCTGTTGGGAGTGTAGACTGGTACAACCATTGTGGAAATCAGTGTAGAGATTCCTCAAAAACCTAGGATCAGAGGTCCCATTTGATCCAGAAGAACTGAAAACATAATACCACAGTGATATATGTGCACCCATGTTTATAGCAGCACATTTGTAACAGCTAATCTTGAAACAATCCAAATGTTCATCGACTGAGGAATGAATAGAAAAAGATGTGATATTTTTATGCAATGATGTACTACTCAGTTGTAAAAAAGGATTAATGAGGCTTTTATAGGTAAATGGATGCAACTTGAAAGCATATTCATCAGTGAAGTAAATCAAATTCACATGTGTAAACATTGTATTATCTCCCTAGCATAAAAAAAACTGAAAGAGTAAATAAGATCCAAAATGAGCAATAAATATCATGTAAGTGAAAGGGGAAGGCACTTTTCAAAAGGATAGAACAACTAGGATGGGGGAAAGGAGAAAAGAAAGAAGGGAAAAGAGTATAGAAAAGATAGTTGTACTACTAATCTATTAGTTCATTGAAAAGAACAATTCGTGCTTACACTGTTTGATCATTTTTTCATATCTGTATCTTGTAATCTTAGCAAGCAGTTTGAAGATAATAATACACAACGTGTTAACCATTGGTAATCTCCTATTATCTTGTTTTGAAATTCTGTATAACTGTTTTTATTGTCTTTTTAAAATAAAAAAAGAAATGCAAAAAGGGCTCTGATACAGCTCCGTGCAAAGGTTCTGTATTCAATCTCCAGTACCACAAAAAGGTATGAAAATACAATAGTAGATGTTTCACTGTGGTGGCATGCGGCCTGAGGTAGGGAGCAGGCTCAGAGCTGCATACCGTCCTTAAATTGCTCACAGAAATATAAACATGAGTTTTTATGAAAGCAGATATGGATCTGAAGAGCAAATGATAACCTTTGAGAATACAAAGGGAAGGTGCATGCTACATATGAGCGTGGGAGTCATATTAGCTAAGAACATAGCTCCTTAGAAAGGCTAATGTTGTATAACTGGTATCAAGCTAAATTTTCCTCAGTATCTCAAATATGTCTTTTTATATTTATGGTGTTAAACATTGATTGCATAAACATAAGTTTATAAATACATTTAAATAATGTATATACTTATATATCTGCATAATAATATTTATATTTTAGGCACTATCTTGACATTATTCTCATGTAATTCATAGCATATATTATAAATTATATATATATAAAACATTTATATATATGGTTACTTAAAAATTTTTAGAAAATAACTATGGCTACCAGATTTGACAGGCCAGGAATACAGAAGTGTACATCAATGTAAGATTCAAATTCTCCTCATTGGCTTCCTCCTATACTATCTTCCTATTTGAGCTAAAACATAAAAGCAAAAATGAAAGGAACAGTATTGTCACCAAAGTGAGTAAACCGTATACCTTAATTACTTTCTCTTCACTGGGAAAAAACACCTGGCACACACAAGTTAAAGAGGAAAGGTTTATGTTAATTCACAGGTTGTAGAGGTTTCAATTCACAGTCCACTGGTTCCAAGGCAAAGGAATGTGGCCGAGGAGAAACAGCTCATGGCAGGGCAAGCAGGAGCAAGCAGATTTCCTTCTTTCTTTCTGTTTTTATTTCACCCAGGCTGAAAGCCTACTGGTTGGTGCCTCCCATTCCAAGGTTGGGTCTTTTTCTTTGGTTTGCCAATCATCCTGTCACACCCAGAACGATGCTAAGCCAACCAGTAGATTAACCCAGTTATCACACTCAAAATTCTGTACCACACATCCATAATCCTCCATCATTCACAATAGCCCGATTTTTGAGGACTTGATGTTTTGAGGGGACATCTAGATTAAAAGTTATAACACCAAACATTTGACTTCAGAGTTATCAAGCATACAGTGTTTAAGGAATCGAGGACGTTGAAAATTTATATGCAGCTATCTTTAAACCATGCATGAACTTCTCAGGCATATTTAAAAGAATTAAAAGTTAAACGTACATTTGTGAAATTTATAGTCAAGAAACGAAGGGAGGGGAGGGGAAGAGCATGTAAAAACAAGAAAGTGTACTATGTGTACATATATGTACGAAATCCCTATTAAGAATATAATCCTTATATTCTACAAACATATGCTAACAAAAGTAAAATTTTATTTTTTTTAAGAGAAAAAAAAGACACATAAAAGAAAGTCAAAAAGCAAAAGAGACAAACAAACAGTTAGAGTAAATGCCCAACAGTAACATTACAGGTCTACAAAACAGGATAATAGAAACTTGACAATGGTTGCAATATTGTGTATCGTTATCTTCGAAATGGTGGTTTACATTAAGAGATATAGACATGTAAAATTGATCTAATCATATGAGTTTTAACTGTTCTTTCTCAATAGCTAATACATCCAGCAGTATGTTCATTTTAGTTATCTTACATCTACATATATAAAGATTTATATCTTTTCCTTCTCCCTTCTCTCTTTCCCCCTTTTCCCTTCCCAATTACTTTTGCTCTTCGAGCTGTTTTTTACCTTTACATAGTATTTATTATAGATTTTGGATCATATATACTTTTTCAGTTTCTTACACTAGGGAGACAACATGGTATTTATACATGTGGGTTTGATTTATCTCACTTATGAGTATGGTCTCAAGTTGTGTCCATTTACTTGTAAAAGTCTCAATGCAATCTTCCTTAATAGCTGAGTAATACTCCAACGTATAAAAATACCACATCTTTTTTATCCATTCTTTGATTGATGGGCGCTTGGGTTGTTTCCAAGATCTGGCACTACAAATTGAGTTACTATAAACATGGGAGCACAAATATCACTGTGGCATGATGTTTTCAATTCTTCTGGCAAAATGACCAGAAGTGGGATAGCTGACTTGAATGGGATCTCTAACCCTAGCTTCTTGAGGAATCTCCACATTGACTTCCACAGTGGTTGCACCAGTCTACACTCCCACCAACAGTGGAGAAAGGTTCCTTTTTCCCCACAGCCCCTCCAGCATTTGTTGTTGTTGATTTTTTAATCTTGGCCATTCTTTCTGGAGTGAGATGGTATCTCAGTGTTGTTTTAATTTGCATTTCCCGAATGACCATTGATGTTGAACATTTTTTCATAGATTTATTTGCCATTTGTATTTCTTTCTCTGAGAAGTGTGTATTTATCTCAGATGCCCATCTCTGAATTGGGTCTTCAAATTTTAGGGGCCTGATTTTTTAAATTCTTTATATGTTTTAGATAGAAGTCCTTTGTCTGATGGACAATTGGCTAAGATATTTTCCCAGTTTGTGGGTTTTCTCTTCACTGTGTTGGAGATTTCCTTTGACATACAAAAACTTTTTAGTAAGATGAGATCCCAGTTGTTGATTCTGGGAAGTGTTTCCTGTGCAATTTGATTTTTGTACATGAACTCTTTGCCTACTCCTATGTCATCAAGATTTTTACCTACTCTGTCTTCTAGTAAGTTTATTGTCCCTGTTTTTATATTCAGATCTTTGATCCATTTTGACTTTATTTTAGTGCATGGTGATAGACATGGATCTAGCTTTAGTTTACATCATATAGAAAGTCAGTTTTTCCAGCACTATTTGTTAAAGAGGCTGCCTTTCTTCCAATGCACATGTTTGGCCCCTTTGTCAAAGATGAGGTGGCTAAGTGTGTTTGTAGTTGTGGCTGTATCTTCTAATCTATTTCATTGATCTTCAGGTCTGTTTTGATTCCAGTACCATGGTACCATTTTATCACAGTAGCTTTGTAGTATAGTTTCAAGTCAGGGATTGTGATGCCTCCTGCCTTCCCTTTGTTGACCAGAATTGCCTTTGCTATTCTAGGTCTTTTCTGGTTCCAGATGAATTTCAGGAATGCTTTCTCTAACTCTGCGAGGTAGGCAAGTGGTATTTTGATTGGGATTGCATTAAATCTGTATCATAATTTTGGGAGAATGGCCATTTTCATGATGTTTGTTCTTCCTATCCATGAACAGGGAATATCTTTCTATTTTCTGAAATCTTCTTCGATTTCCTTCTTCAGAGTAATGTAATTTTCACTGTATAGATCTTTTACTTCCTTTGTTAGATTGATTCCTAAGTATTTCATTTTTTTGGATGTTATACTGAAGGGTGTGGCTTCCCTTATTTCTCTCTCAGTGACTTTGTTGTTTGTGTACAGGAATGCTACTGAGTTCTGAGGGCTCACCTTGTATTCAGCAACATTACTGAACTTGGTTATTACTTCTAGAAGTCTTCTAATGGATGGATTTTTGGGGGTCTTCTATGTAGAGTATCATATCCTCTGCAAATAATGATAATTTCATTTTTTTCCTTTCCTATCCTTATTCCCTTTATTTCTTTCTCTTGTCTAATTGCTCTGACTAGTATTTCGAGAACTATATTGAATATGAGTGGTGATAATAGACATCCTTGTCTTGTTCCAGATTTTAGGTTGAAAGTTTTCAGTTTTTCTCCATTTAGTAAGATGTTGACTGTTGGTGTATGATATATGACTTTTATCAGGTTGAGGTAGAGATCATCTATTCTGATTTTTGGTAGGGTTTTTATGATGAATGTGTGTTGGATTTTGTTGAAAGCTTTTTCTGCATCTATTGAGATGATCATGTGGTTCTTGTCCTTGGCCCTGTTGACATGGTGTATTACATGTATTCATTTGCATATGTTGAACCATCCCTGCATTCCTGGGATGAATCCCACTTGATCATGTTGTATAATCTTCCTGATAACTTTCTGTATCATGTTTACCAATATTTTATTGAGGATTTTTGCATCTATGTTCGTTAGGGAGATTGGCCTGTAATTTTCTTTTTTGGTTGGGTCTTTCTCTGGTTTTGGTATTAGGGTAATATTTGTTTCCAGGAGTGAGTTAGGGAGACTTACTTCCCTTTCAATGTTACTGAAGAGTTTGACGAGTGTTGGCATTAAGTCTTCCCTAAATTTCTTGTTGAATTCAGCAGTGAATCCATCAGGGCCTGGGCTTTTCTTTGTTGGGAGGGTCCTAATTACATTTTTAATTTCATTAGCTGAAATTGGATTATTCAGCAGCTTTACATCTTCTTGATTCAGTTTTGATAATTCATAGGTTTCTAGGAATCTGTTCATTTCTTCTGTGTTGTCGAATCTATGTGAGTAAAGTCTTTCAAAGTATGGGTTGATGGTCTTCTGTATTTCCACAGGGTCTGTAGTGATTTTACCCTTTTCATTTCTTATTGCATGAATCTGAGTTTTTTCTTTCCTCTTTTTGATAAGGTTGGCTAGGGGTTTATCAATTTTATTTACTCTTTCAAAGAACCAACTCTTCAATTCTTTAATTCTTTGTATTGTTTTCTTAGTTTCAATTGTATTAATTTCTGCTCTAATCTTAATAATTTCCTCCCTTCCTTGGGCTTTGGACTTGACTTGCTCTTCTTTTTCTAGAAGTTTGAGGTGCAGCATTAGGTTGCTTATGTGTGTTCTTTCTATTTTCTGATTTGCGAGTTTAGTGCTATAAATTTCCCTCTGAGAGCTGCTTCCATTGTGTCCCACGGATTCTGGTAATTTGTATTTGCAATTTCATTCAATTATAGATATTGTTTAATTTCTTCTTTAACTTCTTCTGTGACCCATTGGTTATTTAGGAGGGTGTTATTTAATTTCCATGTGTTTATGCGGTTATTGTTGGTTTGGTGGCCATAAATTTCTTCAGTTGTTCTTTGTCATGGAAGTATCTTATTTCTCCATCAATTTTTAAAGGTAGTTTTGCAGGATTCATCAATCTGGGTTGAAAGCTGTTTTCTTTCAGGATTTGAAATACTTCACTCCAAGCTCTTCTTAACTTAAAGGTTTGTGTTGAGAAGTCTGCCGTGATTCTGGTAGGCTTTCCTTCATAGGTGATCTGTTTCTTTTCTGACAGCTTTTAGTATTTTTTCTTGTGCTGTATTTCTGATACCCTTATTATTATATGTCTGGGTGAAGATTTATTTTGGTTATGGTTATTTGGGGTTCTGCATGCCTCAGTTACCTGTATTTCAGATTCTCTTCCCATGTTTGGAAAGTTTTGTGCTATTATTTCTGTGAATAATCTACTCAGGTCATTAGTAATGACCCCTACTTTTTCATTGATGCCTATTAATCTTACATTATTTCTCTTGTCATCATCTTGCAGCTGTTGAATTGTTGTTTCTTGGTTCCTTACTATTTTTAAGAGATCTTTTCTTTCATGGCCATAAGCTCCCATGCTGTCTTCAAGATCTGAGATTCTAACTTCAGCTTCATTCAAGCAGTTTTTCAAACTTTCCATGGAATGTTTCATTTCCTGCATTTCCCTTTGAATGTGTTTCATGCTTTCTGTTTGTGTCTTATATTATTCATTCAAAGTTTCCATCATTTTCTTAAGTTCTTCTATTTTTTATCTTGCTCTTCTTTAGATACACACAACATTTCTTTAATAATGATTGCCATTTCATTTTTTAGCTGAGAGACTATTTCTGATTTGAGTTTCTCTATAGCTTCATCAAGCTGTTTCTTTACTGAATTTGCTATCATTTCAGAAAGTTCAGTTGTATGACTCCCAGAGTCTTCAATTTTGGTGTCTCTTTGGTTTATTCTCGGTGTCCTGGGGGATTGAGACTGCCTCTTGGTCTTTCATTTTGTCATTTTCTTCTGGAACCTGTGAGACTCTGTGTCCTGCAAGGCTGACTGGGCATTCCCCTGGTGGGTTGTGCTGAGTTGCAGGACCTGGATCTTCTGCACAGCTAATGAGGGCGCACTCCCGGAGTGTGCTGCTGAAGCCTCTGCCTTACTGAATGGGGGCAGAGACCTCCCGGACACAGGCAGCTAGGCGGAGCATAACCCAGAGTGTGGCGCCACCTGGACCCTGAGTCTGGCTGCAAGGAGATTAGAGCCTCTGGAGTGCCAGGCAAGCCAGGGTGAGTACCAGGCCTATAGTCCCGGAGCTTTGCTCCTGGCTGGGCAGGCCTGCAATCTCTAGGATCCACTATGCCGGCCGTTCCACTGAACAATGGAGCTTGCACCCTGCACTCTCATAGGCAGAGCCCAAGCTCTCCAAGGCTGTGCAGCTATGCTGGCCAGTCCCTGATGAGCAGCTCTGGGGTCTGGGGATGGGCTCGGCTTAGTACCTCTGGGTCCTGCGAGTCTGGCTGGGCATTCCCCTGGTCGGTTGTGCTGAGTCCAAAGTAAAATTTTAAAAAAAGTCATCATACTAAAATTTTTAAAATGTTAAATGACAAAGCATTATATATGAAAACTTATAAGATGAAGACAAAATTATACTTTAAAATAAAACTCAACAAAGAGGATATATAAATAGCAGGTAGCTACATGAAAATATGCCCCAAATCATCATGGAATCATATTTTAAAACAATCAAGGTACTACCCACCCCTTGATAACCATTTAAATAGCAAAAATGTAGTGTTCTAGCCACATTAAATGCTGACAAGGATAAAAATCAAGAACTCTATTCTCTTGCAAATGAAAAGTAGAATGGACTGACTGATTTGAAAGGTGGCTTGGCAGTTCCATGCAAGCTAAATGTATACTTACCGTCTTGTCATCAGGGCCCTTCGGTCTACACCAGTGATTCACAGGCATCGGCTTACAAAAAATGCTGAAAAGCAAATGTTGGTAGCAGCTTCATACATAATCGCCTAAACTGGAAGCCATTAAGCTGTCCTCAGTAGATGAAATGATGTCTAAACTGTGGTACTATTCAGGCAGAAGATTAATATCTAGAATATACAAAGAACTCAAGAAAAATTTGACCCCTCACTGTAAATGCCCAATTAAAAACATGGGCAAGTGAAACAAATATATATTCCTCAGAAAAACAGTACAAAGGCAAATGGTCAGTGATTACATAAAATATATTCAACACCTCTGGTCATTAGAGAAATGCAAATTAAAAAATACTGGGGTTTCATCTCAATCTATTAAGAATAACTATCATCAATACCAGGTTTTCTTTTGTTGTTTTTGTTATTGTTTTGGTACCGGGGATCAACTCACGACCTCGTGCTTGCCAGCAGGAGCTTTATGCCACTGAGATAAATCCACAGCCTAAGAATAACTATCATCAAGAAACCAAATAATAGCAAATGCTAGTGAGACTGGGAGTGGGGAAAGAGCCCTTCTACATTGCCTGTGGGAGTGTAAACTAGTACAAGCACTGTAGAAATGATATAGAGATTCTTCAAAAAGCTAAAGCTAGACCTATTTGACCCAGCTATTTCCTACTAGGTATCTTCCCTAAAGAGTTAAAGCCCATATTACAGTAATACCTACATAGTCATGTTCATAGCAGCACAATTCATGTTAGCAAAATGATGACTAAATGTTGGAACACATGAATGTATAAAGAAAATGTGGAATGCAGACATGGTAGAGGACTAATCTGCTTTCAAAAAGGATAAACTTAAATTATTATGAGGAAAATGAATGCATCTCAAGACCATAATGTTAAGTGAAATAAATCAGACACATAAGCTTAAAATATGATTTTTCTTATATAAGAAAATCAAATTTTAAATAAAGAGCAAAATAAAAGATAGATGATAGGAAGCAGGATGACAGGTCATTTGCAAATGAGAGGGGGACCAAGAGATGGAGAGAGAGAGAGACAGAGGAAAGGAAGCAGAAGAGGATGAAAAAAAGAATTAAGATATTTTGTGCATATGCTCCAACCCTGACAAGGAATAGAATCATTATATATGGAAAACATGTACTAATAAAAAATAAACATTTTTAAAAAGTCACTATGAAATCATGAAAAAACATAAATTGAAATCCTCTTAGATCTTAAAAGGACCTATGAAAATTATATTGTATTATTTCAAGTCTATGACATTATGGAAAAAATAAATCTATGAAGGCAATGCAAAGATCAGTAGTTGCTGGGAGTTTGGGAGGAAGGAAAGGTGAGTAGAAGGAGCGAAGTAAAACAAATCTAACAGCAGCAAACCACTCTGTCTGATGCTATGAAGGTGAGGTCCTGCTATCAGGCATCCATGGAAAGGCAGAATACACCTCACCCGATATACCATGTCCATAAAGGAAGTTGATAGCTCATAGTCAGATAGACTGGAGAAGAAGTAAGCATGGAGTAAACAGTTGTTCTGTGCTCTCTGTTCGATTTGCTGTGAACCTGAAATTGCTTTAAAACATAAATTCCACTTTTAAAAATAATGTACTAAGGTGTAACAAGTAATTTGCATACTAAATAGAAGAACAAGAACAATGTTGCCAATTAACTATGCCAGAATCCTTTAATAACACGAAGATATTTTCACTGATTTAAGATGTCTTAATCAGAGGATCTTATCATGAATCATTGCTTCACATTGGTGTCACAGACCTAGAATAGAAATGAATGGGCTGGGCTTTGTCACCCCTGCAAAGTTGCCCCCTCTCCAGGGGAGATCACTCTCTGTGATCATCGACTGACATGACAAGAAGATAGTAGGTTCACTGGAGAGCCCGCGGAGGTGGCTAAGATCCTGCGTGGCTGTCAGATTTCTCTCTCGGTTCATCTTGCTTCCCGTTTTATGTTTTTTGTTTCTGTTTCTGTTTTGTTTTGTTTTGTTTTTTTCTGCTCACAATTGTGGATATCCTCCAAACTTGTCCCTAGTCTTTCTCAACATCTGCCTCCAATTGACCCAATGTATGACACGTTATCTCTGTCAAATACATCGGTTGTATGTATCCCTTTTGTCACAGTATGAAACCTAAGTGGACAGCAGTGTGGAGAATGTCTTGATATCTATGTACATGAATATATTTTCAAAATAAGAAATTGGCAAACAATATGCTACTTAAGGTCAAAATGGTATCATTTTACTTAATTGGAATGGTTTAACATCTTATATAATTACTTAAAATACTGTCTACTCAAAGTACAATAAGTGTAGATTACAGCATCTTGTTGGGGTTTAGTCAGCTGCTGGCAAGAGAGGATCAGTACTTCAACAAAGCTTTGGGATGTTTAGCGTAGTGCTTGCTACATGCTTAGGAATATTCCAGCTGCACCTGACCGGACAATGTTCTCTTACACTTCAGGTGGTCAGCAGTATAAAGAATTTGTCAAAAGCAGTTATCACATTGGCACACTAAGTATCCCCATTTTATTCAAATATAATCTTTTGTTTATAAATAGGAACATACAGTCTAATTTTTCTCTTTAATATTTCTTGATTTATAGAAAGAAATTACACAGATTACAGATGTAGATCAAAGAGAATTTAAAAAGAAAATAGCATGTAAAAATGTAGCGACCTGAAGTTCTTTGATCCATTAAATGATTTAATTTCTCATTTGATGGTCATTTGCAACTCATGGAATGCATTTTTGAAGTTGTATTGCAGATAAAGAAGAAACTGTAATTACTGTCGTTGTCAGATAATTTTTAAACTACTAAGCCATTAGGTAAACCACACACCTTGAGATTTAACTTCTGGCCTTCCAATTGCGTTTTCTTTAGGGCCGCAGAGGTTTTGAAATCAGCTATTGAGATACTGAGTTGACCATAAGACAGATATGGTCAGATATTGACTTGACCATAAAACCGATTAAGCTATTGGATGTACCTAAAGTCCGTGAAGTTGGTGGATCAGAGATGGAGACTCGTCATCTTGCCCTTCTTTGGCAAAAGCACCGGGATAGGGAAGGGCCAGTGTCTTTCCACACATTAACCTGCATTGCCCCATCACCGCAGAGGCAGCCAGCCAGCGCTCAACAACAGGGAGCCGCGGCCAAATGTGCAGAAGGCTTTGGCCATGGAGAGCAGCGTTTTGCATATTTGTACGCCGCTCACTGCAGTGGCAGCTGCTGAGACAGATTTTCAAAGTCTTTTACACCATCCGTTTCCCACGTATTTCTATCCTTGGCACCTTTTTCAAGAATAGAAAATACCAGCTGTTCCTTCTGGCTACCAAGTCAGTGCAGAAAATTACTTTCTCTCCTAAAATAAACAAATAGGAAATAAATAACAATGAACAGAAGTAAAATCGGAACAGACAGGGGCATAACCATCCAAGGAAAGTTTTTATTAGCAACTATCACATCAATACTTTGGCTCACACTTTACCCAAAACATCCTGTTGCTCTTAATCTTTCCTAAAAGTACAAACAAAGCTGGGGGTTGGGGGGAATAGTGCGTGTGGGGGCTCTCCTAATGTTCTGAATAATGTGTTTGAGCTCCTGGAGAGATTTCAGTCTGTTCTTTAAGAAGTGCCAAAAAATGCCAGTCTCCCATGAATCTTAGCACTCACTGAGCATGTTGCCTTCCAAGTCTTGTTGGTTTCATACACTAATTTTTAAAATACTATGAAAATTATGCAATAATTATGTTCCAGTCAAGGGGGGATAAAAGCTTTTTCAAATAATTGGTGCATGTGTGAAAAACCTAGATAATGAGTTTATGAAAATACAGTTTAACCTTTTATTTGACACACACATAACACTGATGAAACAGAAGACATCATTTTAAATAAAATTTAAAAATACTTGTCATTAGTAAGAACTCCGCAATTATTTTTAAAAATCTCCTTGTTCCTTTTTTTATAAGTACTATTTTTATTTTTTAATCTTCTTTATTTAAAATAGGCTCATAAATTCATTAGCATAACATTAAAAAATCTATTTTTATGGCACTCCCACAGTCTGTCAGTAAAAGAAGGAAAATGAAGTTAAACTTCCCACTGTCATTTTAAACTTTACATGTAAGTATACGAATTTTGCTATCATTTGAATAAAATTTCATATAGTATACTGCAGTATTTGTACCAATTAACAATTTGAAGTACACCCATTCTTGACTATAAATCAAATACACAGCAATCAAATGAATGACCTAGTGGACCAATTTTAGGAATGATTCTGCTACTTATTCAACATATATTAACCTAAACGTCATTCTAATTTAACACACCTTCAGAAAAATAAGGGAATGTATTATGGTTCCTGTTGTACACCTAAGATTAAAATCAGAATGTGTGTGCACTTAAAAACTTACATAATGTCTGAGTCATAACACATGTTCCTTTTGCGTTCCAGCTACTCACATATAATGTTGTTTGTTGCTTTCTTTATTTCCTTTTCTTCTTTTCTTTATTCCTTTGTTTTCTTTTTTTTTTTGTTTTTCTTTCCTAGAAGACAACTAACTAATCTCAAGGAACTCAAATTTTGTTAAAGGGATGACCAGCTCTTTCTTCTAAGTATTTATTCATTTTAAGACTTTATTGTTATTATTATTATTAATGATCATTTGCTTTAGCATTGGTGTCTTGTCTACTTCTCAAAAACTCTCATATTGCATCTGGAGGCCTTGAAGGACCCTCCATCTGAATGTTTGTATCCCATCCAGATACTTTGTAAACATTGCAGTATTCCCTTTCCCTTCCTCCTACTCTCAAATATTAACATTTCTAATACTTGTATTCTTTACATTTGTAAGCATGCAAACTTCAAAGTTGGAAGAATTGGTTGAAATACTTTATACTGTGTTATCACAAATGTAAAAGGGAAGCATTTAGTACTAAGAGAAATACCAGTTGGGATACTGTGTTCTCTCACAGGACCCCATGCAATTCCATTCCTCAGGAAAATTCAAGGCTGTTGGACTCTTGAGTTATAAATTTAACAACTTACATTCAAAGGAGGTTCATACAGCCTTCTCTAACCATCATTTTGGACTAAAGTGATTATTAATTTTTTGTTAGCAAAAGCACATTGCAAATGAAATAGTTTATATATGGTTGATTTGCATTTACCAAGCCCATTTAGTTTTGAATTCTTATTATTATTTCTGGCATGATAAATTAAGATCAACAGTATTATTTTGTCAGTGAGGCCAAGTTTACATTTTGAAAACTGGAAATCAAATTTTAGTTTGCTCTATTAGATTTTTTATGAGCTCTTTTCCTTTTGTCAAAGCACATCTGCTCCAGAGGTTCCGGGCGGACTCTGACTTTCTTTCTCTGCAGTTCACTCAGGCGCTAAGGCATAAGGAAGCCTCCACTCTAGTTTCTTGGCTGAGAATGTTCATAACATTTCACCAAACTTGCTTTTCTTTGCCTGCAGATTCTGACATAAATTATGGTTTTTCAAAGCTGGCTTTCCAGGATTTCAGTATTTATGCTTTCTTTAATGATTACAACTAGTCATTTAGTACCTAACATATAACATTACACACATTCTCTCAAAATTTGTATCCTCCATGCATTTTAAAATTTAAAGACAGAAGTCCAGAGAAACTAAGAGGCTTGCCCTGTGCCACACAGTTAGTCATATAAAAAAGAGTCTTGGAGTTCATTTTTCAAGATCTTTTTCTCATAAAGAGAAAAAGAGAAAAAGGCATTGTATTTAGACATTTGTGGTTATAGATGACTTTAGTCATACCAGTAATAATTAAAGTTATGCAATATTTTCATTTGGGAAGCATTGTTTATTAAAATAGATCAGTCTATGTTTTGAAATGCTGGTTGTTCTTAGAGTTTACGGAAAGTTGCCTTTTCAATAGCTGAGTTAGAAAGAGTGTTTCACTATAAAACTCTGAAAGTAGAATTGAGCATCTTGTGGTAAATAACTGCTTAGTTCAGCTATAATTGCCTCCTTGATTGTGGCAAAGTTGAGGTTTGGCTTTAGCATTTTATATGCTAAAATATTGCCTTAAAAGGAAATTTTGTAGAAGAGTGTCCTTTTTTCTTTCACTGAGAAATAGACATGAATAATAAACATCTTTATTCCCTGTGGAAGGCTGTAACTTAACTTAAGACCTATGCATGTCACTGAGTCCTTCTCTCCCATTGGTGATTCAGACATACTTGACGTCAAGATTTCAAGTATTTCTCATAGAAGTTTGTTTGTCTTATGTGAAGTTCCCTGGATAGCTCTTCCTGAGCTCCTAGGGCCCAGGAAAATCTATGACTCTAAATCCTTATTTTCCATAAGACCCTTTTCTTTTTTTTTTTTTTTTTATTTAAGAGAAAAAAGACACAGAAAAGAAAAACGAAAAGCAAAAGAGACAAACAGCAACTACAAATCCAATACAATCACATTATAGGTTTACAAAATGAAATGTTAGGAATTTGACAATGATTGTAATCTTGCATATTGCTACCTTCAAAAGAGTTGTTTAGATTAACATATAGACATGTAAAATTGATCTAATCATATGAGTATTAACTATTCTTTTTCAATAACTAATACATTTAGTAGTACAGTCATTTTAGCTATCTTATGCATAGATATATACAGCTTTATGTCTTTTTCCTTTTCCCTTTCTCCTTTCCTCCTTTCCCCTCATACTACCTCTTGTTATCTTCAAAATAGCTGCCCATAACATCAGGCATAATGTAATCAAACAAAATAGTACAGAATAAAACCAATAAAAATAAAACAATGGAAGCAATATAGGACTTCAAAACAATAGTAAAACAACACTGGTTACCATAATGCCTCTTGTTATCTTCTAAGCAGTTGCCTATATCATCAGTCATAATACAATCAAACAAATTGAAATGGAATAAAATCACTCAAAACAAAACAATGAAAGCAATGCAGGGCTTCCAAACAAGTGAAAGGATATCAATAATGCCTATCATAATGTATCGTTATCTTTGAAATAGCTGTCCATGCCATCAAATATAATAAAATTAGACAAACTGAAATAGAATAAAATCAAACTAAACAGAACAATGAAAACAATATGGGATTCAAATCATGATAATAGATTAACAATGGTCACTGTTTTGCTTTTTAGACACTTCCTCCCCTTTCATTTTTATAATAGGTATTGTGTATTTTGAATCCTATGAACTCCTTTAGTTTTTTGTACTGGGAAGACAACATGATGTTCACCCATGTGACTCTGGATTATTTCATCCATGAACATGATTTTAAGTTGCATCCATTTACCTACAAGAGCCTCAAGGCTATCTCTCTTTATAGCTGAGTAGCTTTCCATTGTATAAAAATGCCATATCTTTCTTGTCCACTACACAGGTAATGGGCAAGACACTCCCACATCTTTCTGGTTCCCTGTCACATAGAACATTGTTCTCTCTCCTTTGATTTTCAGTCTATGAAACCCCTTTCAAATTAAATGTGTTTCTTGTATAAAGCATATTGATTGATCCTGTCTCCTGATCCACTCTGCCTGTGTATCTTTTTATTGGTGAATTGAGGCCATCTACATTAATGGTTATGGCCAACATGCACTGCCTTGTATCTGCATGCTATTTTCCTGCCATTGGCTGCCTACTTTTCCTCTCCATTCAATTGTCTGCCTTGCTCGGTGATATCCCTCTGCCACTGTTTCTGGAGCTGTGGTCTTTTTTATCTCTCTCTAGAATGTCCTTCAGTATTTTTTGTAGGGTTGGTTTGGTGGTCAGGAATCCCTTCAGTTGTTCTTTGTCATGGAAGTATCTTGTTTCTCTGTTAATTTTGAAAGATAGTTTTGCAGGATACATCAATTTGAGTTGGAAGTGCTTTTCTTTCAGGTCTTGAAACACTTCACTCCAAGCTCTTCTTGACATGATGGTTTGTGTTGAGAAGTCTGTCATGATTATGATGGGTTTTCCTCTAAGGGTGATCTGTTTCTTTTCTCTCACAGCTTTAAATATTCTGTTCTTGTGTTGAATTTCTGGGATCTTGATTATTATATGTCTGGGTGTAGATTTATTTTGGTTATGGCTAGCTGGAGTTCTACATGCTTCACTTATTTGAATGTTACTTCCTTTTCCCATGCTTGGGAAGTTTTCTGATATTATTTCTGTAAGTAGACTTTTAATGTTATTTGTATCGACCCCTGCTTTTTCCCTCAGATCTTTTACTCTTAAGTAATGTTTCTTTGGGTTGCCTTGCAGTTGTTGAATTATTACTTCCAGGTTCCTTGTTATTTTAAAGAGATCTTTCCTTTCATGATAACAAGCTGTAAACCTATCTTCAAGGTTTGAAAGTCTATCTTCAGTTTCCTTCAAGTGGTTTTGCCAGCTTTTAATGGAGTTGCTAATTTCCTGGATATCTCTTTGATTCTGTTTCATGTATTCTAAATCTTTTTGTATTGTTCATTCAAAGTTTCCCTCATTTTCCTATGCTCCTCCATTTTTTTAAATCTATGTCTTCTTTAGAGATGCCTAGCAACTCTTTTATTTTTTTCATTTCTTCTTTTACCTGAGTTAGGATTTCTGTTCTAATTTCTTTTATAGCCTCATGAAGTTGTTTCTTTACTTCAGTTGTCATCACTTCAGAAACTTCAGCTGTGCAACTCCCGATCTTTTCTGTGTTTACATACACCGCACTTGCTCTGCTTGGATTGGAGACAAGAGACTGCCTTTTGCTTCTTTGTCTTGTCATATTCCTGGGTTCTCCTGGACAAATGGGTACTGGGGTCCCAGGTACTTCCCACATTGGCTGCAATTTCTCTGAAGCAAGACTGTTTGATTCTTCTAGCCACTGCTGTCTACAGGTATCTGATGGTGGCCTTTGGGTGCGCTGGTGCAGGGCTGTCTGCTGTTTTCCCAGCCTGTGTTGGCTCCCGGGTGGCTGGTGGAAGGTGCACAAGGGAGGGGCTGGCTGCTGCCTGCAAACCTGGGCTGGTTACCAGCAGGGATCCTCCACTACTGCTCCTGGAGCGTGTGTGGGGCCACTGCCTCCAGATCAAGCTGGCTACCCACAGGGACCCTCCAAGAT
Source organism: Dasyprocta punctata (assembly GCA_004363535.1). Lineage (NCBI taxonomy): Eukaryota > Metazoa > Chordata > Mammalia > Rodentia > Dasyproctidae > Dasyprocta > Dasyprocta punctata. The sequence goes on along the minus strand of RJWM01016822.1, from coordinate 16,330 downwards.
GGTCCCTAGAATGCATGTGGGAGCAGGGCTCAATTCAAGCAATTTCCATAGGTATACGCCCAGCTAGGAGCTGCTGGAGGAAGCTGTGAACAGTTCTGGTTCTGAGTTTATCCGCTGGACTCCAAAATGGTTCCTGGCCAATTGCTGTCTCCCATGGGAGGACTGAGTCCTCTGTACTCACTTCCAACCAGTTTAGTCTTCTAGGTCTGCTGCTCCCATCCACTGCCACTCTCCTCCAATGCTGCATCTCTCTGTAGAGACCTCCAGGGCTGCTGGCACCACGTCACCTTTATCATGTGTCCCCAGGTTCCAGCAACTCCTCTCATACAGTGGGTCTGGCTCCAGGCAAAGGTGCCACCAGCTGCTGCCTTCTTCTTCATTTACATTGCTCTTTTTACTCTTTCTGTGGGCTTCAATTCTTACTTTAGATTCTTCATGGGTCCAGAGGACCCACTTCCTTCCTTCTTGTCTTCCCCATGATGCTGTATTCCAGCATCTGGACTGTGTCTCTCAGAGGGGATCTTTACTCTGCTGCTTACTGTTCTGCCATCTTCCTAGAAGTCCTGAGACTTTTGGTCTTTTTGCATGATGCATCATATAACTGCACAGATTTTCCAGAAAAAAATTGCACTACATGACTAAAAAACAGATTATTAAACAGTACTTGATTAAAATGGAAAATATTCACAATTCTTTTACAATCAGTTGGGACCTAATAATATTGAATTTGTAATTATAAAGAAAATCTGAAAACTGCACTTGATCTAGAAAATATTTGTGATGCACATTTTGGGAAGCAGGAAGGGTATCTACATTAACAACCAAGTCAGTGTGGGTCCTCATATAGAAAAGTATGAGTCCATCAGTCTCTAAAATGTTCTCAGGAAAAGGAATAATACCTAAGATTATAGATTACATCTGGGCAGGTTAGGAGGTAGAAGAAGAGGTAAATGCAATCTGCAACAGGAAAGGGAGTGAGTTATGTGTTTTGCCCTCCTTATAAACTTCTCCTCCTGCTTGTTAGAACATTGGACCTGGTGTGTTGCTACAACCAGAACAAACACTATCCATACAGGAATCTCGGTTATCATTAGTGGGGCCAAATGCAAAGTCATCAGGACAGGAGCAATCATATGTCTGAGTTTTAGACCAAAACAGGAAATTTCTTGTTACTTTTCATATTATTCATCCAAAGCTTCTGAGGCTTTCAGGGCTTTTGTGCCAAGAACGTGCAGATTATTTTTCTTATGTTTATGATTGTCAAATCTTGAGATTTTGTTATCAGTAGTGAATTTAATATGAACTTGTAGAAACACAAAATGCAAATCCTCCATGTAAAGAAAAGCAAATTTGAATCATAGAAGATAAAACTGATGGGGACAGGTTTTCATTCTCATCCCTGTAAGCCAAATGCAGCTTGCAAATAATTCGTGGCTTTTCCTTTAAGTATGTAACTTACCTTGGGAAAATCATGAGCTTTTGTTTGAAATGTCATCATCATCATGTGGATTACAGCATCTCAGGTCACAAGCTATGATCTTTCCATTTATTCAAGGATGTAAAAAGAAGACAGCTTGATTTCGTAAAGCTAGACCGCTGAGCAACAAAATAGCTACGCTATATCTCATGATTGTATCTAATGAAAGTCGCCATCAGAGAATAAGCAAATCACTCTCTTTCTAGAAGGATGACCTCAAAAATACTCACCTTAGAACATCAGGGGAAGTCAATCCTGTAAATGCTCAGATTTATATCCTTAGCGCTACTGTGATTGCCCCTTTCTACTGCATATGAGGATGTACTAAACTTGGAACATGCTCTGTAAACTGCCTATGTGGTTAATCTCAGAAGTTAATGTAATAAGATTAAGGGCAGAGAGGGAAAAAAAAAGAAATCAAAGAATTCTAAGGCCTTTGACTTATAGTCTCACAATATAGTTGTAGAAAATCAAAGAGATTGTTATCCACATTTTGTCATAAATGTATATTTAATGGGATCATTTTCTCCCTTTGCACGTTAGTGCATTATCAACTACTTTTACCAGCTGTTCTTATTTAGCATCATCCCACTTACCTACTACTTTATTAGCTACAAGGGAAAAATGATATGCTTAGAATGATGGAAGCAGCATTTTAGATTAAGTATATTTAAGTTAACTAAAAATGTCAGTGACAATGAGTAGATAATAAAAGTGTGGTTATAAAATGCTGAAGATAGATGGGAGGGAGAGGGAGGGGATGCACCTAGAAGTGTGCTCTGCTATCTCCCCTGGCAATTCCAATCCAATCAAGTTGACAAGAAGATTCACCACCAGAGTGAATCATGACTGGCAAACATAAGTTTGTGTATGAAATTAAAAAATAAAAAAGAGGAAATGTGCTTCCATTATACATCCTGGTAATGTTTCTCTCATTTTAAGTTTTGAGATATTAAGGAATTCTTATTCATTGTGTGTATGAGATAATCTGGAAAAGAATAGCAAACACACTGATGTCATAAATAAGAAGCAGGGTTTTGGTTGGAATACTGGTTATATCTGTGAACTTGGGCAAGTTATCAAATCTCATTCAACCTCATTCATAGGTAATGATTAATAAGCAGATTCCTTTTCATTCAATTAGATTTTGAATAAAAAGTTATCTTAAGTCATGATAGAGAAGTTTATACTAAAAGATAACTATTACAGCTTATATTACCTATTTATTTTTAAGTAAATGAATTGCTAGCATATTCACTACACCAAATTGGTAAATGTAATGGTTGATTTTAGGCCTTGAGGTGACTGATTAAGTAATAGTCAGGTAGCTAGTAGATGTTTGACTATTTTAAAGTCACTAAATCTGAAGCGACGCAGAGAAAATAAGAGCTAGAGAGATAAGGAGGAGGCCTTTAATGTGGAGGGCATGGGAGAGCCTTAGGGGCCGGGAGGGGGTGTAAAAGCTCTCAACAAGAACAGAGGAGTGTAGTTACCTTTATCAACTTTGGCTGGGGGAGGAGTTTGGGGAGGTGGGCAAAATGACATATTGACAGGTGATTTGAAGGAGCATCTGCCTATATAAAGCAGGAGACAGAATGATTTACTGGGGTCTGGGGGTGGTGGCTTGGGGGGTTGTGGAGTCTTGGGATTGGAGAGGGCTTGGTACAGGTGCAAAAGGGAGAGGGAGGTTTATCTCTGGAATGAGAAGGAAAACTTGGAGTTTACTCTTGGAGAGCTAAGTTGTTTCTCTGGGTCCAGTACCAATTTGGGAGAATGCTAAGCCCCAGGCTAGCAGAACCTATCAGTAGAGAGTCATTTCTGAATATATCTAAGCAGATGGATCCGAAGGAGTATAGTATTTGAATGAGAAGGCTAAGTAAGGAAGATACTCCCAGGACAATATGGCAGCAACATACGCTCCATTGAGGGCGTGGTTGGAAGAGCAAAACAGAGGAGAAAAAAAATCTGTTCTCTCCTCTGCATATAGAAAATCCTTCCTCTCTGCCCTTGGGTGTTAGAACACAACTTCCCCAGCTTTGGACTCCATGAGTTGCATCTGCAGCCCCACAATTTTCAGGCCTTTAGCCTCTGGCTTGGTATGACACCATCGGCTTCTCTGATTCCCAAGCCCTTAGACTCAGTCTGAATTGCACCTCTGACTTTGTCATTGTTCCAGCCTGTATTACACTGATTGTGACTTCCCAGCCAATATCATGGTATGAGCCAATCCTTATAGCAAATAAACAATCTATCTATCTAGCTATCTGTCTGTCTATCCATCCATCCATCCACTCATCCATGTATCTATGTATCTATCTACCTGTACTTTCCAATTTATAATGCTATTCTGTTTAAATAAACTCATGATTAATTAAAATTTTAAGTTAAAAAAATCATCTAGTGTACTCACAGAGTTAGAATTGATAGGATCTATAGCTCCATTATCCAGCATCAGGACAGAGTATTGTATGGCACATTGCTAGCCAGAGAAAAGGGAAATACTTGAATTTTGAAATGCAGTTTCCACTGAAAGAATAGAACTTTTGCACCATAATAAACTTAGAGAAATGGCAACACAAACCAGTAAATTGGGGATCATCTATATATATCAACTGTTAGCTCCTTTTCCTGGAAAACCTTAACACCCAATTATTTTACACACAATTTAAGTCCAGCATGTGACTCTGATCAGTTTTTCCTCTGCATGGATTATTTAAACAAAAGCAAAATAATATTATAGTATTCAAGAAGTATGAAGCCACCCAGATTTAATTTTATTGTTAATCTTATTTGATAGATTTAATGTTTGTACCCTTTTAAGGTTTATAGAAAAGTAAAACAAAACAAATTAAAACAGAGAAAATAACAGATTCCCATAGAATACCCCCCCCTCAGTTTATCCTGTTATGAACAGAATAGTTTAGCTTTCCTAAAAGTGTCACATTGTACCAAATCATCCTTCTCTCCCTTCCAACAAATTTTTGGAACCTGTTTTCTTTTTGATGATTTCCATAGTTTTGCCACTTTTATTGCTGAAAATATTTCATGGGTGTGCCACTGTTTATCATCAATTCAACTACTGAAGGACATTTTCTGCATAATAGTTTTGACAGTAAAGGTAATACAAACATTTATTTGTAAATTTTTTTAATTAATTTTTTTTTTGTAAGAGCAGAATATATTTACTGAGAGAAAGAAAGTTTCTCTCTGAGGGACAAAAGGGGTCCCGAATGGGTTGATATAGACTCTGTCATTTTTAGGGACTTTTATAGAGTAAAACCATGATGGGGAAAACTGGGAACTCACAAAGCAGACGGGCATAAGATGGGACATAACTGTGGTTAACCAATAAGATTAACTGCTCAGGTAGAATTGATTAAATCAAGGACAAATGGGGAAGCTAGTCACGTAGTAAGCCAGGATGCTTAACGATAATGACTCTTTCTGTAAGAGGGTGAGATGCTGACTCCTGACTTCCGCAGGGTGATATAGAACTATTTAGAATATCAATCTTTAGGATATGGGTGCATTTATTTTGCCTTTTGTCTTGATATCTGGCCCGCAGCAAGAAGTGTGTGTCTCTTCCAAGGTCACAAGATATCAGGTCCTCTGTGTCGGTTTCCTTGAGGGCCTAGCCCTGTCTGACTGCCTATAATATTTATGTCTAACTCAGTTACCTGTAACATTCTCCTCTCTGAAGAAGTAACACGAACTGCTGTGAGGAGCAATGGGCGATGACCAATCTGGCTTTTTCAGGCTGAAGGGGGTCGTAGTTGTGAATCAGCAGTCAGGTATACTTCTGCAGAGATTCTACCTAGAGGCCCTCAATAGACACCAGGCATTTTCATCTTGGTGGGTGTACAGCTTTGAGTCTGGAGGAGACAAAGTCAAAGAAACAATTAAGTATGTATGGGCCAGATAATAGAATAGTTAACAAAGATTTTCACCAAAAGGAGCTAGTAATGGCTTTTTATAAGGAGGAAAAAGGTAAGGTCCAGGCAATTTTAGTCTGACATGTAATTATTTTGTTGTCTAATACCTTGAACAGCTCTTGAGATATTAGTGAATGAATCAGGAATGTACACACAGCACTGAGTCTTTACAATTGCATAAGTTTCCTGCCGTGCTGCTGTTAGGATGTCTAATATCATCTGATTTTGGAGGACAGCCCTTTTTTAAAATTTTACCTTTTTATTTAGGAGAGTCCAGTTGCAGTGCCATTTAAGGCTCATTGAGTATATATCACATAATTCTATTGAAATAGTTTTATCTGTATAATGTCTTGGGGTTTGGCATCTTCTAGGCAAGAACAAATTTTTAATCAAAGCATACATATGGACAAAATTTTTCAGTTCATCCAAGGAGACACCAAGGATCATGATTGCTAAATCAATGGTTAATGATTCACAAAAATTGTCCATATTATCGAAAAACTTCTCCAAAGTGGCTATTCTATTTTGCATCCCCATAGTAATTAGGGTGATCTCTTGTTTATACATTGATGTTGTCAGTGTTTTGCATTTCTAATATGTTTTTGATAGTATCCTATTGCTGTTGCTTTAATTTTTAAAAAACCTTTTTTAATATGAATATATTTGCAGTGTAATGATTACATTGATTTGTGGGAAGCTGGTACACATCTTATTTCTTTTTAACTTACAATTCCATAATGATGTGTTATGGTAAACATTATTCCTGTGCTTATTTTTTATGTATATACTTATTTTGCAATGCAGTCTTTAGAAAGCCAATGGCCTTTTCTGAATCATAAAGTACTAGGGCAAACAAAGCTCTTCCCAGTGAGAGAAGCAAGATGCCAAGGAATGCATGAAGGTAATAAGGACAGTTTAAAGTTATTTTCAAAAGTAAAGAGAAAATTATAAATATTTACATAATTGGAATTGTTAAACCCAGAATGGGAGAAAATTGATTGTAATCTCTTTGTTAGATTAGTTCTTTCCAAACAGAGCCCCAGTATTCTTCATATTATACCGTGCTGTCTCTATTCTCATCTACACTTTCCTTTATCATTTGCCTAATTGTAGATTCAGCTCTAATGTTTTCCCTTTTCTAAAATAAATACCTTATAAGAACCTTTGTTTATTGTCTTTTCTCAAAACCTTAAAATTACTGGCTACTGAATATTTTCATTATGAGTGTACAAGTTACTTTTCTGGGTTGTAAAATGAAAAACATATTTCCACTCCCTCCTGTAAAAAGTGTCTAAGCTAGGACTGCTGATGGTGATACCACATGCTGGGAAAAATGTTCCATTGGCACACACTCTGTCATCTGGGTTGTCACAAATGGCACTGAAGCAATTAATCTGGCAGGCTTCCAGATACATGTCTGACAAAGCCAACCATGGGAATACGTCAAATCCCATTCTGCCACTGTTTAAACTTAGATCCTAACCTTAAACTATATTTCTACCATTGGAAATTCCCAGCATGTTCAATCACAGTGAACATAGCTTTAGAATAAATGCCCGTGATACTATTGGAAAACTCATTCACATGAATGTGCTGCTATCCGTTGATGAACCTTTGTCATCTTACCTTCTGCCAACTATTAGGAAAATTGATCTTTAGAGAAATGTGATACTCAGCCCATTTTGCTTTGTTTCAGTTTCATTTCTAGTTCTGCTTCAGAATATTAATGTTTGGGCCTGTTGAGGGATATCACTCCAATTCCATTCCCTGACTTTCTTTGACTGACATTATGTCCACTTCCTGCACTTCTTGTCACCAAAGTATTATTAGCGATATAAAGGTGTGCTCAAAGCACAGAACAATTGGTTTATTGTTGTATCTACCAAATACGTTGGTTAAAGAATATTGGCATAGTTGCATAAGTGAAAAAAATAAAACTTGACAATTAAATTTGTGGTATAAAGAACCAAAAAATCCAAAGTGATTAATAAAAGAGGGCTGCAAAGCTGATAAAGGAAGTAAAACTCCAGGCTCTTTGTTGGAATGAGATGCTGAAATTTCAACACGTAAGATACAGATTCAATATATCATTGGATTTGCAAAATTGACATGTCAATTTGTCTTAAGAGTTCTGTGTCCGTAGGATTCAGAGTGAGAGCATACTTTCAGCTTGACTGGCTGTAAGATCCAGCACAGGCACCGGGGGAGCCCATTTCTAAGGGGTCTAGATGGGATCTATGTGGGGCATGGGGACATCAGCCATGGGGTGTCTCCGCTCCCTGGCCCCTTCCTCTGTGGCACTGCCCCTCTCTCTGCTGTGTTTGGGGCCATGAAGCAGGCACCCTCCTGCAATGGTGTCTTGACTCTGGCACCAGCTCATTATGCAGGGAAGTGGGAATTAAATTAAATTCTTTTCTCCAGGACCTAACTTCAGAAAATAAGTTGGGTGGTTTCTTATTCTCATGTATACTTTTCTTTCCCATCAACATGGAATAACTTATCTCCTCTTATACTCTGAGGTCTCTCCTTGAAAATACTTCTGCTTAATTCATCATTATTCCTTTCTTCCACTTAGCTGTGAATTCCTCAAGAGCTCTTCAATGTCTTATAAATAGGGATTTCCACTATTTCTACTCCCACCTAGCACAAAATCTGACTCAAAAAAGCCCTTCAATAATTTTATTTCATTACCTCTGTAAGGTAAGAAAATTGTTTACCTTCCAAAGAAGCAACCTATAAAAATTATATTGTAGTTACTGACCATATATACATACAAAGACAAATGAGTAATCTGAAGTTGGTGACAATCTATTCCTTTTTCTCCTCATCTGCTGAAAAAAAAATCCCACATGTGATATGTAATATGCAGTAGGTCCAGTTAGGAAAATCTATGCTGTAATTTCCAAACACAACCTTCCATGTAAGGCAACATGCCCAAGTCTTGCTTTGAATTAACAGTGGGTCAATTCAGTGTGGAGTCACTAAGCAATACATTTTCCTGATCTGAGAAAAATTCTCAGAAATTTCACTTTCTAAAAGGGGAAAATAAAGTAAAAATGTAAATAGTCTTAAAAGTAGAAATGAATAATGCACTAGCTATCTGGATAATACCCCACCTCCAGATTTCTGTGGAAAACAAACTTTGTTTTAGAAAAGTCAAATTTTTCCAGTGACAACACAAGAAAATGAAAACAATTTGAATAATATGTTTTGCCCTGGAGTGGGGTGAGGCTTTTAACTTGATGTTGTTTAAAGCTAATATATATTAATATACTAGGCAAAACTCATTTTGGGATATTTCAAGTAAACACTGGAAACTAAATTGCGAGAAAATGAGAAAAAACCACCATCTGAAGTTTCTAACCTTTCTCTTTGTAACTTCTAAATGTGAGATGATCTGATCAAATAGTCCATTATGGTGATGTCCCAAGTTTCAGTGGAAATGAATATGATTTGAATTTGTTCTGTATTTTTCTTTATCCTCATAGTTTATATTATCTAAAATACTATTTACCTGCTAAAGTGGCCAGAAATGGCATAATAACACATAATGGTAATGTTGATCACTGAATCCTACATTTAATGTTACAATTTTTACATTCTCTAAAGACAGATATATAAATTATAAAATATTTCCTTAACTTTTTAAATGTGTATTCTGAGTAGAAATACTAAGGTTGATTGTCAGAGTTCTCTTGATATATTTGATTTTTATGAATGTGTTTTTAATTCCTGCAAAGCTGTTACTGAAAGAAAAGACAGAAACTCCTTAGACTAAAAATGTATGAGATGACAATGTTTACAGCTCTTAACTTGTCTACTTATGAGACATGTCACTATATCTATCCAAAGGACCAAGCGCTGGCTGACATTTCCTGCATGCAACAACTCCAGAAAAGAATGGCTAAACAGTCAGTTCCTTCCCAGCCTCCCAGGCAAACTAAAATGAGAAAGAGAAGAAGAAAAGTGCAATAGAAAGTGACTGCTCTGATTCGTGGACCGCAGGGAAGAGAACCAGGCCTCAGCCTCACAGGGAGGTGATTCCTGCCTGAAAACCAGCACAATGTGCGAGCTGCTGCCAGAATGGGGATTGCCACACCCAAGCCTTTCTCTGTGAGTCAGTGCCATTCGGAGACTGCTGGGGGAGAGAACCAGACCTCACTAAGGAGTGATCCCAGCAAGGAAACAATATCAGTTTCATTGTTTTTTTGCATTGGATTTTATTCTCTTTTGTTTTGTTTGATTACATTAAATCTGAGGGCATGAGCAGCTGTTTGAAAGATAGCAAGACATATTATGGTAGGCATTTTGCATTTACTAATGGCTTGTTTTGAAGTCCTTTATTACATTCATTGTTTTTTCTTTATTGTTTCTATTCTATTTTGTTCAGTTTGAATTTTACTATGTCTGAAAGTATCTGCAGCTATTCTGAAGACTTCAAAAGGCATTATGGTAACTATTGTTGATTTCGTAAGGTCTTGAAGTCCTGTAACACTTATACTGGTTTATTTTGGTTGGCTTTATTCTGTTTTGTTTTCCTTGATTTTATCCTCTTTAAAATAAAAAAAAGATGTAAAAGAAAGAAAGGAAGCAAGCAAGGAATGAAGGAAGCTGACTTGTCACCTAAACCACAGTTTCTTTTGCTTTGGAGTAATTTTCCTTTTGTTCTCTCTCTCTCCCTCCCTCTCTTTCTCTCTCTTTTTGTAGAACAGAGAAAGATCTCATTCTTACTGGAATCTTGTGGCTATTCAACCATGGTACAACACAGATGAAAGAGAATGGTAGGCTGAGTGAAATCAAATGACTGCTCTAGTCAGTTGTGAAACAAGCTATCCCCAATCTAGTGGCTTAAAACAACTGTAAAGACTTATTTTCCTCATGAAATCTGCAGTTGCACAGGGCTCAGTGGAGGAAGCTCATATCTGCTCCATTCAGCTTTCATAGGGGTTGTTTATGTTAAAACTGAAGGATCAATGACTTTGTACTTCCAAAACCACTTGCTCATGTGGCTTGCAAGTTGGTGCAAGATTTCACCAAGGACCTAATGGAAAATGAAGGTGCGATTCTTCTCATGTTGGCCTCACCTTCCTGACAGTCTGACAGTGGCAAGACTTCAAAACTGTTAGAAGCAATAACAATGATTTCAATGGTACTTACAATGTAAGTGTTAGTGGATCCAGTCAAGTAGTCTTTGAGTTGAGTGATAGAAAGAGGGAAGTGAAGAAGGAGAGATCTGAATGGAAACCCACAAAGATGAGCTGGAACCCTAACAATGAACTAAAACACACATTGTCCCTGTCTAGAATCTACATCAGTATCCTCACTGCTTCCAGGAGCAAACTGCATGATGCAAGCAAAATGCAGAAGTGTTGGACTTCATCAAAGAGCTGCACACAAATTGGTCCAGAACTTTGCAAAATGGAAGTGGGAGGAATCCGGGAGTTGGAGGAGTGAAGGACTCTGCTTCTACCTCACTGAGATGAGTTGATCAAGTAGAGTCCTGACAAAGGTCTCAATGATTCACATCCAATTCCACCTCTCACAGTTATTTTTGTATGTCCAGCACTAACCCAGAACCCAGAACCACCAAGCAGGGAGCTGTGATTATACCTTAGCTGAACTGATACAATATAGAGCTGGTCATAACAATATGGACAATTTTCAATTGTCTTTTCTTTTCTTTCATGGTGTTTTTTTGTTTTGTTTTGTTTTGTTTTGTTTTTGTTTTTGAGACAAGGTCCTGCCATGTAATTCAGGTTGGCCTCGGGCTCACTGTGTAGCCCAGGCTGGCCTGAAACTCATGGCAGTCTTCTAGTATATTGCCAGTTTTAATGAGCATATCATGTACATTTGAAAGTAGAAGATGTTTCCTATTTTTTTAGGATTAGTTTCATACCTGTAAACCTACTTCACTGATCTTGCATCTAATCTCATGCAAGCTCACTACTGTGTGTTTCCTTGCTCAGTGCTGGGTGGAGAGGGCACAGCCTGTCACGAATGTGATCTCTTGCTCACATAACTTATGTTCTCTGCTGTAAGGAAGGTATTGGTTTATTACTGGGGACTTAAGTATAAATGAGCAAGTCTTCATTGTGAGTTCAGCCTTTGGGATTAATAACATGCTTTTTCTCTCTCTTAATGTTTTTGTCTAATTTCTGTCTTACCAGTTATTAATGTTGCAATTTCCCTTCCCCTGTTTAAGTTTGCCTTGTATCATCATTTTGCTCTTTTGAAAACGTTAACAGTTGGTATATATTTAAGTGTATCCACAACTCAGAATATCACATAAATAGAAGAATATCAATTTGGTTTGGTTAATCATCACTCTTAAGATATTTAAGTTCTTAGTAGGTGAGTTAAACCAATTTACATCATCCTTAGAAAGGTGTTTCATATAGTTTGACTCTCCTAAGGGAAATGTGCCAGTATATATTTCATTTTTTAAGAAGTAGGATTATTGCTTGAATTTTTAATTTTAGAATAATTATTCATTGCGATATTTTTAGCTTTTCTTTTATTTATGTTGTGTGATTCTCTCTACTACCATAATTACTGAAATGACTCAGTAACCTTGCTTGCCACATCACCATTTTCCCAGAGTTGAGGTAGTACCTCATGATTCTGGTCCATATCTGTGGACCCTCCTCTTTTGTTTTTTAATCTGTTATTATAGATCACAAGATTACATATTGTGTAACATATGCAACAATCTGATTTATGTTAGATATTAATACTGCTAATATTAATAAACATATTATGCTGGCTATAATATAGAACATATATTGAATTATATTTAACACATCAGCATATAAAACAATCTAATTTAGTACTGGACGTGGTGGCGCATGCCTTTAATACCAGCACTCAGGAGGCTGAGGTAGTAGGAGCATTGTGAGTTCGAGGCTGACTTGGGCTACAACGCATGTGCGAGGCCGGCCTGAGCTACATAGTGTGACCCTGCCTCAAAACACTAGGGCTAGGAGTTTTGTTCAGTGGCTTAAGCACCTGTCTGGCAGGCGCGAGGTTGTGAGTTTGATCCCCACTACCACAAAAAAGAAAAAAAAATCTAATTTACTCTTTGGCAAATGAATAAAATTATGTTATGTTCATCATTCTTTTTATATCAATGTTACTACCATTTTTAAAAATTTCCAAAAATTTATAGATTTTTAACAAAAAATTATGGGATTATCTTTGTGACTTGACTAAACTGAAAAATGCTTTTCCCCAGGAATAGAATTTCATGGCTTACATCTTCTTACATTTTCTGTAGACTATATTAAGTATTCTAAATATGCTATTTCAATATTCTTTAGCATAAGTGCTTCTGACAAATACGAAAGCAAACTGTGGGGGTTTTTTGTTTTGTTTTGCTTTCTTTTGTTTTGTGAATGATTTGCTCATTAGGCTTGAATGCCTAAAAGAAATTTTTCTTTTTTATTTAAAATTTCATAGCTGGGCAAGTTTGATACTGACACATTTTGTCATTCTTCATTGAGTTAGGCAATATCCTTGAAGTTTGTTACCTCAAATGTAGTACGCCTCAAGAAATTTTCCTCATCTGTATTTAGAAATTGTTCTGTTTCAGTTTTGTGATATTTTTCTTATTTTGTTCTCCAGGATCTCTCTTGAAATAGAGATCTCTAGGTAAGTGGATTGATGGATGACAGATAGATACTTAGGTACATATAGATTTCTTATGACTTGTATGTATAATTTATAGTGTCTGTGTCATAGTTTCTTTTCTCTTTACTGAGACAACCTAAGTGACTTCCAGACACCCAGTATTGAAAGTGAAAAGGTTTACTGAGCTCGGTTTGAGGAGGTTTTAGTCCATAAATGGCTGACTCTAAAGCAGGGTGGCACCGGTTAGAGGCGCAACAGTTCATGACAGGCAGAAGACAGCAAAATAACAAGAAAGAGAGGGAGGGGCAAGCCTCTTGCTACCCATATGTCTTATGCAGGCTACCTGCCCTAGGGCAGGTGTAGCATTGACCCTCTTAACCCGAGTATCAGACCATGCATCATTCGCAAACTCTAGATTCAGTTGCTTCCAAAAAGCGCACCACCCATGACTACTTGAGGTTTTAGCAAATAATCTAGATGCAAACCATAACAGTATCTATTTTTATTTGTAAAAGTTTTCTAATTTGAAAATTTTTCCTAAGTTGTCACCCATTTTTACACTCATTCTTTCTAAATCAGCTTCCATTTTCGAAATGACTTGTTATTTTTATTTTGCATTTGCCTCATCTCTTCAAATCTGCTTTTCCTGAAATCATTGTAATCCTGAATTCATTCATGTTGGTCTTTCACAGCACACATTTTTGAATCAGCTCATGATTGTTTTGAAATTTTAAGTCACAGTGTTCATCAGTTCCGTCAGCAAATCTTTCTGGTGCATTTTTACTGTCCAGCGCAATGCTAGTCTGTTCTAACTCTCTTTCTTTCCCATTGTAGAACTGGGATAAAAATTTGGCCAAAACTATTTTGTTGTTCGTTACATTAATTTTCCTGTGATAGGGCAATTGGGTTGTTGAAGGAAGCCATATTTTGCGAGGCATGCCTTGATTGCTTTTCTTTTATTGTTCTTCTGTGTTTTAAATCTCTACGGATCCCTCTTCCATTGTTCTGACAGTCACCAAAACTATCTGTGGAAATTCTTGAATGCATTTTGTGCTCTGCTTTCATACTTTTATCTGAATCTCCTTTTTCCTTTCTGGTTTACTTTAATTTCTACTTTCAGCTATTTTTCTCCTTGGCCTGGAGCTTTGTCTTGTGAATGTCAATATTTCATGGGACCCAGGTCGCTCTCCCCATCCTTCCTTGTCACATCACTGCACTGCCCTCTGCGTTCCCCTGTAAGTCGGTGCCAGTGAAATCAGCTGCTCCTCTCAGATTCACCCTCCGTTCTTCTCAGTGTGCATCTACAGGGAATTTCCCAAGGTTTTCAGACTATGTTTTTTCAACTTCTTTCCATTGACAGGCTGATAATGTGGGTCCTGTGAGTGTTAGCATTTTGTGCTCACTTGCAGACACATGGGGTCTATAGGGATGCCTTCTTGCTTGGTTTTCCTGTAGAGATCATTCACATGTCATTAGTTTAGGCTTCCTCATTGTTTTTGCCTATTTTTTATAAGGACACTGGGCAGATTAATTATGTTGCTGCCACCACCATCTTTCCAGAATCACTTCTTTAAAATGTTTGCTTATGGCAAAAGAACAGTCTATATTTTTAAAAATGAGATCATGTCTAGAAACTCCAGATGGAAATTAGTAACAGAAGAACTTCTCTTTTAGGGGTATATGAGCAGGAAGGAGAGAACATATTGGAATCATCCCTGGGCGATCCTCTACCCACTTCCACTATGCAGAATATGGATCCCAAAGACAGACCTGAAGAGTAAATAGGCATGGACCTTAATTATTTCAAATACAGGGGTCTTCATAATGAAGACTTTTCTCCCCACTCAGCTACCTGGTGACATACCTGGTGACAATTACAATTTTTTATACTTTAAATGATGCATAAATGAGATGTCAGCAGAAGCAAAAAAGGAGTCCTAAACCTAGTTAGAAAAAAGCCTAAAGAAAAATAATGACAATAATTAAAACTTAAAATTTTCTATTATTTTAAACATGCTGTGATAGAAGGTTTGGAAATCAATTTGATAAAACTTTTGAAGAAACTTTGTAAAGAGACTGATGCATAAAAGGCATTAATCTAGGAATAACTAAGAGCATGAAAACACTTTGATAATGAAATTTTGCAAAGCATGAAAACCAAACAAAAATTTATCCAAAACAAATTCTACAAACTTCAAAAAGTAAATTGCTCATATTGAAATTTTCTTTTTTCATTTTTAATATTTTAATGTAATTTCATCCTTTTTTATTTATGAGTTGGTCAATATGTTTAAAAGCATTGTGGCATTATTGCAAAAATTAAGCAGTGAAAGATAAGTTTACATATAAATAAGTAAAATATAAAATGATATTAACATTACTTTTGTTCTTGAATGTATTGGTTAAATAACTACACCATACTTAACACCTAATCAATTTTTGCAATAGCTCAATTTAAACCCTTCTTTTAAAAACCATCATTTTCTCTTTTTAAATTTTTTTATTTTAAAAAGTAAAACAGAAAAAAGGGTAGAAATAATACAGAATTTAAAAAAACAGTAAGAAATCAACACTCATTAATATATTGCATATTGTTGTCTTAGAAGTAATTGTTCAAGTTACAAGATCTGGGCATAAAATATGATCAGACAATCAAACAATGACAGCACAAACTATTCATTTTTGTGAACTAACATAGAATTAGTAGTATAGTTATCTGTCTTGCACACTTATATATACATAGAGTTAAATGTGTATACCTACATACATATAATCTTTTCCTTTCTTCCATTTGTAAATATCATATTATCTCCTTAGTGTAAAAAATAAATAATAATAATAAACTGAAAGGATAATAAGATCCAAAATGCACAATAGATATTGTAATAATGAAAGGGAAAGAAAGTACTCAAAATTAAAGAGCAACTGGGATAGGGGAAAGGAGAAATGTCATTTTCTCTTTTGATGAGACTGTCATTAAAATATTACTATATTTTGTTTTGAGTTCTTCCAAAATATTGTGTATTTCCATTCTGTTTTGAGATTTCTGGTTTTATTTTTATTTTTATATTTTTGTACCAGAGATCAAACTCACAACCTTGCACTTATCAGGCAGGCACTTAAGCCACTAAACTAAATCCCCAGCCCTATTTTTTGATTCAGGGTCTCACTATGCAGTGCAGGCTGGCCTTGAACTCACTTTGTAACCCAGGCTGGTTTTGAACTCACAATGATCCTCCTGCCTCAGCCTCCCGAGTACTGGGATTAAAGGCGTGTACCACTACACCTAGCTACT
>RJWM01016821.1:0-44542 GCA_004363535.1 Dasyprocta punctata | reverse complement strand
ACACTGCTCAATGTATTCGTTATTGAGAGGGAACAATTAATACTCATATGATTGGATCAATCTTGCATGTCTATATCTGTTAATGTAAGAAACCATTTTAAAGATAACGATGCGCAAATTGCAACCATTGTCAAGCTTCTATCTTCCGATTTTGTAAACCTGCAATGTTGTGTATTTACGCTAGTTGTTTGCTTGTCTCTTTTGCTTGTTGTTTTTACTATATATGTCGTTTTTGTTGTTGTTGTTGTTGTAGTTTTTGTTTGTTTTGTTTTTCTTCGCTCAAATAAAATTAAAAAAAAAAGTTTTTGCATGTCAAAGGAAATCTCCAACAGAGTGAAAAGAAAACCCACGAACTGGGAAAACTTCTTAGCCAATTGTCCATCAGACAAAGGACTTCTATCTAAAACATATAAAGAATTAAAAGAAATCAGGCCCCTAGAATTCAAGGACCCAATCCAAAAATGGGCATCTGAGATGAATACACACTTCTCAGAGAAAGAAAAACAAATGGTAAATAAATACATGAAAAAATGTTCAACATCAATGGTCATTTGAGAAATGCAAATTAAAACAACACTGAGATTCCATCTCACTCCAGAAAGAATGGCCAAGATTAAAAAATCAACCGACAACAAATGCTGGAGGGTATGTGGGGAAAAAGGAACCCTTCCCTGCTGTTGGTGGGGGTGTAGACTGGTGCAACCATTGTGTAAGTCAGTGTGGAGATTCCTCAAGAAGCTAGGATTAGAGATCCCATTCAACCAAGCTATCCCACTTCTGGGCATTTTCCCAGAAGAATTGAAAACATCATACCACAGTGATATCTGTGCACCCATGTTTATAGCAACCCAATTTGTAATAGCCAGATCTTGGAAACAACCCAAGTGCCCATCCATCAAAGAATGGATAAAAAAGATATGGTATTTTTATACAATGGAGTACTACTCAGCTATTAAGAAAGATTGCATTGAGACTTTTATAAGTAAATGGTCACGACTTGAGACCATACCCATAAGTGAGATAAATCAAACTCACATTTGTAAATACCATATTGTCTCCCTATTGTAAGAAACTGAAAAAGTATATATGATCCAAAATCTACAATAAATTCTATGTAAGGGTAAAAAACAGCTCAAAGGGCAAAAGTAATTGAGAAGGGAAAAGAGGGAAAGAGAAAAGGGAAAAGGAAAAGATATAAATCTGTATATATGTATATGTAAGATAACTAAAACGAACACACTGCTGAATGTATTCATCATTGAGAAAGAACAATTAATGCTCATATGATTAGGTCAATTTTACATGTCTATATCTGTTAATGTAAGTAACCATTTTAAAGATAACGATACACAATATTGCAACCATTGTCAAGTTTCTATCATCCTGCTTTGTAAACCTTCAGTGTTACTGTTGTGCATTTACTCTAGTCATTTGTTTGTCTCTTTGGCTTGTTGTCTTTGTTATATATGTCTTTTTTTCCTTTGCTTAAATAAATAAATAAATAAAAAGTACTTCTAAACTTGGATATGTTTTGATGCGGTCATATTAACATATTAATGAAACTTTTAAATGTAATATTTAACAATATTTTGAAGCAAGAAATGTTCTACTTTTATATTATTCAAGAGACTGAACAAATTTCATTGCCTTTAAAACTTACTAAGACCCATGAGCCTGATCTTTACTGTCTGCATGGCTCTGAGCATTCCGGACTCTGAATTCTGACCAGAATCTCCCAGCAAGCTTTTCTTAAAGAATTCTATGACTTGTTTCTTGCCCATCACCTTTTTCAAACTCTTCCCACAAGCCAGTTTGAAATCTTCTCAAGCATATGGTCAGATGTAGTCTCATTCTTGATATCAATTTTCTATTTTAGTTACCTTTTCTTTTTGGGCATCAAATTGCTCACTACCTACAATTTAAAGGAGGAGTGGTTTGTTTTGGCCCATGGCTTTAAAAAATTCATCCATAGTAGCCTGACTCCAAGGCAGAAGGGATTCATACTTCATAGCTGGCAAGTAACAAGTAGAATAACAGTGCTGAAAGAAAGGGAACCAAATACAGAACTCAAGATCATGCCTCCAAGTCTCACTGAAGCACACCCTTATATGTGATCTGCAAATCCCCTAGGTGGCTCTCAAATCAGTCAAATCGACAATTAAGTTCAACTCTCTCAGAAGAAATCAAGAAAAAAACTTAATATTTTCTTGAAATGCTTGAAAATGGATATGGAACATACCAAAATTAGTCAGATACAACAAAAGCACTACTCATGGAAGTTTATAGAAATCAAAATGCTACATCAAGATCTTAAATTGCTACTTCTCAATCAACTAGTTAAACAAGAATAAACCAAACCCTAAATTAAAGGAAGGAAATAATGAAGATAACAGCACAAATTGGTTCCTCAAAAATACAAACAAAATTGATAAACTCCTACCTAAAATAAGAGAAAACAGTACAAGAGGAAAATAAACTGAGTTTTAAAAAGAGACATTACAACTACCATCACAAAAATTTGAAGGATCATTAAAGATAATTGTTAATACCTGTCTGGAAGTAAATTTGATAACCTTGAAGAAATAGACAAACTCCTATACACACACACATTACAAGATGGAATCATGATGGGATAGAAAAATCCGAACAAACCAACAACAAGTAACAATATAAAATCATTAATAAATCCATTATCAAAAAAGACCAAAATTCTTTATTGACAACTTCTACTGAATACTTAAAGAATATTAATATCCATTCACCTTAAATTTTTCCAAAAATTTAAGGAGAATGAAATTCCTCCAAGTATCTTTTATGAGGTTAGCATTACTTTGATTCCAAAAGCATTAAAGAACATAATAAGTAAAAGAGAAAAATATAAACCTATATTAGTCATTTTCCCACGGCTAAGAGAAGATATCTGGCATCCAGTACTTGGAGAGTAGATTTATTTACTTTGACTTCTGGTTCAAGTTGTCTCAATCCATAGTTGGCTGAGTACAGGCCACTGTGGAAAGGCCGGGTAGTAAAATGTTGCTCAACCCATGTCAACCAGGAAATACAGAGAGAAGTGAGGAGCTGGAGAAAAAAACATATGCTTTTAGGTCACACCTGCAGTGACACATCTTCAACTAGGCCACATCTCTTAATGGCACATTCAACGAAACCTTGTCAATGGATTTATCCATCGATGAATTTAGCACCCTGTGATCCTGTCATCTTATGAAAGTTTTACCACTGAACACAAGAGTGGGAAATAATTAGATCTAAACCATGACCTACTTCCTGGGCCTGTGAAACGACCCCCACACTACAATCTCTGCTCCCCAGAACAATGTATGTGCATATATTGTTCACAACATGTCTGTTAACCCAAATTCATTAGTGTAGAGGATGAGGTAATTGGAACACAGAATCTGAATGCTTCTTGCTCTCCAAAAATAAATTCTATTTCTGACTTTTGCTCATATTCTTAAAATCTTTAGTTAAGATTGGAACTGGGGAAATTTATGATTCATGCAAATATAATTTGACAGTTATCTATTTTGTATTAACATGTTCAGGATAAGATACATGCAAATGAATAGTACTAAGACACCATTTCTCAGAAATTAACAAAAAGCTGAACAACTTAAAACCTTCACTACTTATAGCAGTGCAGAATATTACAATCCTTACAGGAAGACATGGTCGTATGTAACAAAATGTTAGATTATCTCGCTTTTTGAAAAACATGTTTAATTTTGCAATAGTGTAGATACATGGAAATGTCAAAAAAATTTACACAGAAGTTCTGCCCATCCTTACACCTAAACTCTCCTAAGGTCAACATTTTACCTTACAAAAGCCTGGCTATTAACACTGCTTCATTACTGAAATTGTGGCGCTAAACCAGTCTACCCCAACTAGACTCTCACTGTCTAGCCTCTGATATCCACACCCACATTGTCCCCTCGGACCCTTGGCAATGACCAATTTGTACTTCGTGATAATATTTACGCTATTTTTTCACACATCTTACACAGCCAATGGAACATATAGTGTGTTTTCTTTTTGACCCAAAATATTTTCCTCCACTTCCATTCAAGTTGTTGCATTTATCAATAGTTGATTCCTTTTTATTACTGAGGAGTATATGTCACAGATTTATCACAGTTTGTTTATCCATTCATCCACTGAAATAAATTTGGGATTATGGTTATTAAAAATAAAGATGCTATAAATATCTGTACATAATTTTCTCTGAGAAGTAAGTTAAGACTTCTCTGGGGCGTATAACTAAGAGCATTATTGTAGAGTCATAAGATAAGTACGTTTTTAATTTTAAAGTAACTGTCTATTCTCCAGAGCAATTGTGCCATCTGACCTTCCTTCTAGCAAAGTTGAAACAATCTAGTTTCTTCACATCCTCACTAGCATTCAGGCTTCATAATTTTTAAAATTTTACTCTTTCCAATAGATATGCAATTATGGCTTATGACTCTGATTTTTATTTCTTTGTAAAATTTTTATTTTTAGTAATACATGTTTACATTCATTGTGGGAAGTTGGTACATGTAGCAAACACATTTTAAATCTTTCTATACCTTCCCTCCTTCCCTTCCTTCCTCCTCCCTCTGGCTCCTAGTGTTAAGTGGTTAATGTTATTAACATCCATGTATATGTTTATTTGATTCCCACTTCTCTCTTTTTTTTTTTTTTTATTTTTTTTCCGGCACCAGGGATTGAACTCACAACCTCGCGCCTGCCAGGGCAGGCACTTAAGGCACTGAGCCAAACTCCCGGCCCCTTCCCACTTCTCTCTTAATCTCTCTCTCTCTTAATCTCTTTTGATTACTTTCTAATTGTACTGTTTTTAGTTTTAAGAATAGTTTAAATGTTCTAGTTAGAAGTTATTTTTAACTTCTAGATATGTGGTTTGCAAACATTTTGTCTTCGTCTGTTATTTATCTTTTCATTCTCTTAAGCGTTTTCACAGATTGAATTTTTTTTTAACTTTTTGAGCTTTGATTTTTAATTTTCCTTACATAGATCATGCTTTATATACAAATCTGCAAACTCTTTGCCCAATTCTAGGTTTCAAAGATTTTAACCAGTTTTTTCAATAAATTTTGTAGTTTTATGCTCCTGATCTACTTTGAGATTATTTTTCTTAGAACATGTGTGGATTGCACTAGATTTCCTTCTATGGAGGATATCTGATTGCATCCAGACCATTTATTGAAACAGTTGCTCCTGCTCTATTAAATTGCTTTTGTCAAAAATTTACTGGGGGAAAGAACTATAACTTGGTGGCAGTATGCTTTCCTAATATACATGAAAGCCTATGTTTGATCCCTTACACTGCCAAAAAGAAAAAGAAAAATATATCAGGCACAGTTGTGCAGCTATATTTCAAGAGACTGTAGTGGGTTTTATGCATCTCTGTGTGAATATTTTTTGAGAGACTGAAATCTGTTTTATTTGTCTGTGTGCATTTCTTCAGTATCACTACACTGTCTTAATTATTGTGGCTATGTAGTAAGTTAGGAATAACAATGCCCTCCATTTTACACTGCAAATTCAAAATAGGATTTAGCCTATTATATAATCTTTGCCTTTTCATGTAAATTTTATGATAATTTATAGAATTTATAATTCTATTTATATCTAGAATAAAACCGGCAGAGGTCAGTAGAGGTCAATAAAAATTGTATTAAACTTATAAAGGTTTTTAAAAATTGGCATCTTTAGAGGTTTCTAAACCATGTGTTTCTAAACACGGCATGTGTCTAAAAATTTTCCAATTCTTTCATCAAAATTTCGTCATTCTCATCCTACAGATTCTTTACATGTTTTCTTAGATTTAATTTCTCTACAGTAGCTGCAAGCAATATTTTCTCAAATTTTTTTCCATATGTCAGCACACACAAATGCAATCAATATTTGCTAATTCACCCTGTATCCTGGGGAATATTCCTGGTGTCACTGCTAACTCTATTTCATTGTAGTGAGAGAACATATTCTTCATGGCTTTAATTCTATTAGGTTTTTAAAATTGTTTATGATCGGGGGTATAGCCTATTTCTATGAATATCCCACCAAAACTTGACAAGACTCATATTCTGTTGCTGAACAGAGTATTCTGTAAGAGTCTATTTGTTCTTGAAGCATTTTATAATGGTTGTTTAATCTCTGAGCCAGACAATTCCAACATTTATTTCATCTTGATATTGGCACCTTGGTCATCATTTTTCATGAAAGTCATGGGTTTTTTCTAGTTCTGAATATGTCTGATGATTCTGATTTTATCTTGAAATTTTTGAATATTATTCCAGTAAATTCTTGATCTTATACAAATCTTTCATTTGGGGGGCAGGAGTACCCCTGCTAAAGTGCTTAGCATGTGGATTGCAGTTTATTTCTGTGGGCTTTAGTGCTGAGGACAGGTACCTTACAATGAGTTCTGGTCTGCTTGGTTCTTTCTCGTGTTGCCAGGCTACCCGTCCCTCTGCTGAACTGCCTGTTGAGGTAGAAGTCACTTCCCTGAGCCACCTTCCATCACTGAGCAACTTTCTGGGTAGGTACAAGTTGTAGAGGCAGAGGACAAAGAGGCACAGGGCTTCACACTGTGGCCCCTAGGCAGGCAGGATGCCACTCCTGTTATTCTGTATGAAGTAGGGGCAGCAAGGGCCTGAGTTTTCCTCCTGTTCCTCCTTTTCACACTTTTCTTCCCTTTGCAGCAGGAGCACAAGTCCCAGACGACCTCCTGTGGTTGTCAGGTTGAGCAGTGGGTGAGGGTTTCACTACAGTGTCTCCACTGGGCTTCTCCTTGCCCAGAATTTGGTCAGAAGGGATGGCTTCCTTGTTCTTGTGTATCCCTGTTGGCAGTTTGAGGTTGCAGACTTCTGCGTGCCCAGTCTCAGGTTAGATGGAGACAGAAGAGACACAGGACATTCATCCTGAGGATGAGCCCACTAACTACAGTTCTGAGCCCACTAACCTCTTCAATTCTATGTCTTCTTTCTCAGAGTCCTTCATTCTAATTGCTACAATATTTAGTTGTGTTTAGAGGGGAGAAGCAGAGAAATGTAGCTCAATGTCATCTTGTTTTAGAACTGCAAGTCTTTACGGACTTACCTTCTGAACCAGCAATTCCTCTTTAGGGAATTTACCTTAAAAATATACCTGCTATGAAAGAGGGTAGAGAGTATGTGGTATTTCTTGTATTTTAAATGTGGTGGAAATTATGGATGTCTATGCATAGAACATTAGATGAACTGAGTGCTGAGATGTTAGTAACAGCAACAAAGTTAAAAATGATGGGGCCAGGGATTTAGCTCAGTAGCATAAGCACCTGCCTGACAAGTGTGAGGTCGTGAGTTCAATCTCCCGGACCCAAAAAAGAAAGACAAATAAACAAAACAAACAAACTAAAAAAAACAGTTGAAACAATGAAAATCTGAGGACAAACATAACCATTTTCCAAAAAAAAACTAACCAAAAACATCATGACATCAAGCAATATAAATACAATACTCTGAACTTTTTCAAACAAGGAAAAAGTAATAGATAACAAGATAAAGAAATATAAAGACAAACTTATAGATTAGACATAGATATAGAAACACACATTTTTACAAAATAAATAAGCCAGAAAAACAATGCATTGATCAGCAGGCACAATGAAAATGAACTGGGAAGGGACTGTGAAAACAAGGAAATACAGTTTCTTTCCATGTAGATTTGTATTTGAAACACTAATATTTTAAATTTTAGAAATGAAATGAAATGAAGATAGGTTAAAAAGCCACATGAACAAATGAACCTAACAGTACATCAAAACAAACAGACAAACAAACACACAAAGCTTGCCCTTGATGAAACCAACAGGTTTATTGGGGTGTTTTTATTTCCTTTGCATAATTTCATAGTTGAGACTATAAACAAAGAGAAATAAGTTTTGTGCCTGAATTCTGTTAGATACAAAATCATCTTGTGTCCTGGAATATTACAAAGTCTTCAAATAAGTATTTGGCCCCTTCTTTTTTAATGTCCATATAGTTCTCTAATATCACTCTTTTATTCTTTTCTGAGGTAAATTTGAAGCTATTGCAATAGTTTAGGTAACAAAAGACACATTAGATTTGACTAATAAAATTAAACATAAAAATTGTTAGGCACTTACTACTGTTAATGAAGAAAAATTATTGTCAATCATACAAGTGTTCATCTGATTAAATGATGCTAAAATTCTGAATAAACTAGAACTCATTAGCAATTGGCAAGCAATCTGCTGCTGTCTATATATTTAATCAATTCAAGGAAATTACATTTTATTTTATGAATTGTTAGACTAGTATGCAATAAGGAGAACTAATAAATATAAAGAGAAATTTTTAAAAGTCTGAATGTGACCACTCTGTACAGAGAAAGTAACTTAGATTTGAAAATTAAGATGCACTAGGTTGGTTTTAACTTTATTTCACTGATACTATCTTTTCACTTAACTATTATGGTTTGGATGTGATATGTCTTCCAAGACTCACTGGACTGTGATACAGCAGTGTTCAGAGTTGATGGGCTCTTGAAAGTTGATGGACTACCTCTAACCTCATCAGTGGATTCACCCATTGAAGATGTATGATTTGATGGAAATTTGAAAGGTGGGGGCCTAATCAAGGGAGTAGATAATAAGAGCGTGATCTTAGGGACTGTATATTGTCCTGAGCACTCTCATTGTCTGTCTTTTCCTGACCATCATGAATAAGCACCTTTGTTCCACCACATCCTCCTGCCATGATAATTCTACCTTCCAAACAATGGATCTAGTTGACCATGAGCTGAAGCCTTTGAAATCTTGAGTCAAAACAAACATTTCATCCTTTAAGTTTTTATTCTCAGTCGTTGTGTCACAGTGAGAGAAAGCTAATATATTTGCTAAGGACGAATGCAATCAAGTACCCAGAATGAAGGTCTGTAGTAAGGAAGGCAGTGTGCTAAGATCCTGACTCATGAAAGATAAATCCAAGAATAAAAATTCGAAGAATTTTCTGGGTAAGCTACAACTCATACTTCCTCCTCAGTTGAGCACACACAAAGCAGCACTCCTTTATGTTACTCCTATTCCTCCTTCAACTCTCTCACCTAACCTATTTCCACCTCTATCTGGAATACCTGTTTCCATTGTTAAATAAGCTACCTGTTAAGCTAAGTAACGCATGAACAATAATCAGCTCCAACTCACGCTCTTTCCTTTGTATAGTGCTCCTTTCTCTGATGACTAAACTATCTGAAACATGCAGATCAATATCTGTTCTCTGAATTTATGTAACCCTTTATTCATAACTTTCTTAAAAATTTTTCCCAAGAATATTATTTGTTTCTTTTAAGTGAACCTTAGTTTTCACTTTCAATTTCGGTAACACACTACACTTAGTTGGTGCTCATTAAATGGAGAGTTAATGAAAGAAGGAAAGAATGCTTTTCTTTCAGAAGTAATGAAAATTTACACTTTCTATTGTATTAGATTAATGAAGCAAGACATCGTTTAAAAGACCAACCTGAGTTCTGATGTTCAGTAATGTCAATATTTTCTGAAAGAATAAAAGTGTCAATAAAATATTGTAATTTTTAAAATTTCTTCATCACGTTAATTAGGTGTAAACCTCCTTTTCCCAAGGCCAAGGTTCCTTGCACAAAGTAGTCTTTCTTTGTGACTTCCTAATGTTTATTTGCTTAGTTCTCTCTGTATAGTAATAATATGCAAATTTAAGTAATCAAATTAAAGGTAAAGTTCATCTATCACGCATCAGATTACTTTCTTTCATCAGTATTTACATTCTTAACCAATACATGGTGCAACATTTCACGAACAATCTTATCTTGTTTGCCACCGAAAGCCATTATGTGGGTGTTGCAGCAGAAACGAAGTCATTTCTCAGTAGATATCTGCTGAATGAAAGCTCAGTGCTTGTTGGCAGCTGACTGTAATGAGAATAAACACACAGAACTTTCCTGCAGAGAGCTATAGTACTGGGTTGTGGGAGCTCCTGATCACGATCACACAAATGAGCTCATAACTCACAGCGTGAGGACTTCACTCCCACATTTCCTGCGCTTCACCCCTTCGTTTGCCTTCTCTTCTGACTGTGGCCGCTGCTGCTGTGCGCAGTTCACACACCTTTTGACCTGGTTCCCATAGGTACAGCTTGAGAGCTTGATTTCTGTCATGTCTGTAACTCTGCTACTCTGCTGTGAGTTTAATCTTCTGTTGCTTCCTGGGCCTCCTGCAGGTATCCACTTAGCACACAGGCTCATGTAATCAGATTAGCAAAAGAAATTTCTACCTATTTCTCCATCTTTGATCGATAAAAGGAGAATGATAAATTCTTCTTACTTCTACTGTTTGGTCTAGCGGTTCTGAGATGCCTTTCACAATGTTCCTCATTAGTCCTATGGAACATCAAAGTATCCATACTTTTCTCTCTTTTTGTATTACTTTTTCCACCTTTCCTTTCTTTTTCTTTTATTTTGTAACCTCAAAGAGCCTCATAGAAATACAAAAAGCTTCAGCTCAAAGTCTGTTCATGTGGAATTCGGATAAATGAGTCTCACATACAAATCTAAGCTTGCATGAAAACTGCAGTGTAGAAGAGATCTGAAGTCCTAAATATCACAAAAATGTCTTCCAAAGTCTATTTAGAATTGCTTTGTTTATCATTTTGTTTTAAAATCCCACCAATTGAACATTAATTTGGATCAACAGTTTTCTTTAAATAAAAGTACCTTGGTAAAAAGACATGCAATTTGTTAAAGTTAGTATAAAGACAGACTAATAGAAGACAAAAACAGAAATAAATTTGAAAGAAAGTAAGTCTTACTAAATATTCTAGTGAACATCTGATTGCATTATTTATTTGGAAAACAATTAGCAAAGGAAGTACTCTATTATTTTTGGTGTGGCATTCTTACATCCATCCAATCATTGGTAAGCAAGGGAACTGAGTGCTGGTTGGTAGAGGAGTGGAAAAAATAACACGTGTCACATCATAACTTCCTAATAAAGTCTCATCATGATCGCTGTCTCTATCTCATGCACCATGGCCTTCAATCCTTCATGGGCCTGTCTCCTGTTTGGCTGTATTTCTATATCTTTAGCAGTATCTTCCAAAATTTCTGATGAGTATCCCCCTCTGTGGGATGAGAGTCCTGGTCAGTTCAGTGATTATAAAGTAGAAAATGGCAAGTACATCATTGATATCTGGAATTATCCTGAAAGACTAGGAATGTATAAAATCTTAGTGAACCAATCAGCCAAACATTTTGAAAAATTTGCTCTAGAAAATGAACAGAATCTTTTATGGGGGTTGCCTGTACATCATGGATGGCAGTATTGTACAGGTAAGAATGACTTTTTTCATCACAGTGATATTTTGATTTAACCACAAATTTTCAGGTAATAGTACCATGCATATAAAAACATCTTTTTGAAAATTGATTATTTTTCTCTTCTTTCTACAACTTGTTTCCTTTTCATCTATTTTTTATGCTTCCTTTGTTGTTTTTCACTTTATTCTTCACTAATCTTCCCTTTTCAAGCATTAATGGAATTCCCTCATGTACACTGATTTTCCACAAGCACTGTGAAATAAAATTGTATGTGATGAAAATTTTTTATATATTCATTATACAGCAGGAGCAATACTGTGCTCATATATTCATATACGTGGCTTTTAAGCACTTGAAATGGCTGATACTTGGCAGAACTAAGTGCTTAATTTTATTTAATTTTCATTTATTTATTTATTTATTTATTTATTTATTTTTAGTACCAAGGATTGAACTCACAACCTCGCACCTGCCAGGCAAGCACCTATATGACTGAACTAAATTCCCAGCCCTATTTTTTGAGACAGGGTCTCACTATGTAGTTCAAGCTGGTCTTGAACTCACTTTGTAGCCCAGGCTGGTCTTGGACTCACAAAGATCCTCCTCCTCAGTCTCCCAATTGCTGGGATCACAGGCATGCACCACCATACCCTGCTTCACTCATTTAAATTTAAGTAACCACCAGTGGCTAGTGATGACCACATTCATGGATATGCAGCATATTACAAAAATGGCAAAGGTAGTTGTCTGGGTTGGAAACAAGACTACTAAATTGGCAGACTTGGGATATGTGAGACTGTTGGGTGGCAAATAGGAGAAAATTAGGGCTAATTTGAGAGGTATCTTCAGAGAGCCTGGGGCTTTGGATTGGGCCCTTCAACAATAAGGACTTAATGTTTACATGGTACTTAAGCACATTGTTTGCTTTTTGCATGCTTAGTGGAGTTTCCTACTCTACTAGAAGTGTAATACACAATAAACTATAAACTTTCAATGTTATTTGGTAGGTTTTAATGTAAGTGTATAGTACTGAATCTGTCACCACAGACAATGACTACATGAATATATTTTTTATGTATTTGCTTTGTTTCACTGTCTTTGGGAATTTTCCTAGTGCCTATGTCCACTTTCCCCTCCTTCAGCCCTTCTCACCACTGTTTCTCCCACTTTCACAAGGATCCACGAATCTTTTTCCTATCACTGCACACTAGACTGCATTATTCAGAATTTTCATGTGCACACCTCTCTGCTGTTTTGTGACCATTTCAATCGTCATGAATATTTTAGCTCATCTTTGCTTAATTATAATGTTAGTATAATTATAATTAAGCATCCATGTGACTATAGGGATGTGTATAATGTCATATGTCAACATTTTGTTAATTTTTATTTTCGTGTGTTAATAGTTCATTAATGTTATTTGCTTAGCAGAAATTTTAATTGGGAAAATGTTTGAACAAGAAGAAAACATTGGAAATCTGAGAAAAATAAAACAGGGAATTAATTGTAGCAGGTGTCCAAGAGCTTGAGGCAGAGTTCATGCCTTCCCTCCAAAGGTTTACAACATTTAGGAAGGAAAGTTAGAAAAAAAAGAAGACATTAAAATCTCTGAACCATAAGATTCTAAATAAATGTGAAAATACTGTGCTAGAAAGTTCTTGAAATAGAAAAGACTTGAAGAGCATCTTTCAAACCTTAAGAAATTTTGATGAATCAAAATAGAAGCAACATGTGAAGAAAGATACAATAAGCTAAAGAAAAGAGTTTGGAAGTGAGGTGGCACAAGTGAGAAATAAAAAAAGGGAATGAAGAAAATATTGTAAAAAAGACACAAAACTTGGGCTACATATATAATATAGGTGATAATAGAATAAATTTAGGGCAGAAATTTGGGTTTGACTTGCAATAAATATTGCATTAACTTTGCTCTCAAAAAAATGGGAAAAAAGCTATTTTTGGTCAAGTTCACTGAGAGCAATATGTTTCTTTCTATGGGAAGGAAAGAAAAATTTTTTCCAAGAGTAAAGCTGTAAATGATCAGATAGCGGCTATAAAATGGTCAGATGTTGACTATAAAGAAGGGAAAATTGCTTAAGAAGCATACTTATGAAAAAAACATAGGAAAAGAATGAAAAGAGTTGACAAAGCATTCTTGCTTGGTTCGCAAGCTCAAGAGCTCAGTTTGAGGCAAGCCCAGTGGGAGGTGACTTGGAACTACCAGTGAAGGGCTCTGTGGGCATTTGAAAGACATAGAAGTGGATGAAGTGAGGATTTAGGGCACAGAATATGAAAGACAGCAATACAAGAGAGTTGTTAAATTGTTGTAACAGGCAAACATTCTCAGAAAGTGAACAGGCTCAAAAGGAGAGAATCTGAAAGCAGATTCAAACCCTGATGTGAAGGCAGGGAGGCCAGAACTGGAGGAGGATCACAAATTTGAGTCCAGTCTGACAGGTGACACTTTAGCAACTTAGGACACTGTGTCACAAAATAAAAAAGAAAATAAAAAGGAGGAAGAAGGGAGCCTAAGGATGTAGATTACTCTGAAGGCCCTGTGTTCAATCCCCAGTACTAGGGTGAAGGAATCAAAACTGCATTACCTATATATCTTAGTTACTTTCTTGTTGCAGAGACAAAATTCCCAACACTCATAAGTTAAGGGAGGAAAGGTTTATTTTGGCTGTTTGCAGAGGTTTCAGTCCACATTCATCTGGCTGTAGGGTACAGTGGCCTAGCAGAGGGACATCACAGAGGAGAAACAGTCCATGGCATGGCAGACAGAGAGTAAATCAAAAGCAAAAACAGGAGGAGGGACACACTCAGCTCTAAATCCATCCGTGGACTAATCCTGTCCACACACCTATGGTCCAGTATCACACACCAGTGATCCATGATCCAGTCACATTCCTAAAGCCCTATCTATGAACACATGAGATTTTGGGAGCATCTATATATAAGCCCTATAATTTTCACATAGAAAGCTATGCACTATTTTTATCTGGTTATATCTGCTGTCATGTGTATGTTGACATGTGTCCATCCTGAATCATATGTCAGCATTTCAATTTTATTGTTTAGTAGAAATTTTAGTTGGAAAAATATCAGAACTGGAAAGAAATTCTTAGGAGTTGAGACGGGATAAGAAAGTTCTATCAAAAAGTAAGATAAATAACTGCAACAAGAGACCAAACCTAAGAACTAAGAAAAACATGCTTCACATCTTTGAATATTATTTTAAAGAAAGAATGGTGATTTTGAGAATTACCAACATAACTATCCAGATCCTTCCTCTGGAATGACTTGAGAATAAATAGGTCCAGAAGGGCCAAGAGAGAACCTAGAATGAGAGAGTGGAGGGGAAACCAAGTAGGTTCTCAGGAGCAGTCAGGTCCAATGGGAAGAAAGACGAGCACAGTGCAGGTGGAAGAACAGGAAAAGACAAAACCTGAATCTGGCAGATAAAGAGTTGCTTAAGGAGAACACAAAGGGACATACACAAGAGATGAGTGGACAAGAGGGGCAAGAAAAGGTACAAAACACCATTTGAGGGAAGCTAGAAAAAAGAGAAGGTGAACGATGGTAGAAAGAATAAGCCACCTGTGGAAATGGTTCCAACTGGAAGAGAAGCCAACACTGATTCAAAAGACAGCTGAAGAAATACACTGAGAGTATATGCAGAAGATAAAACAGATAAAATTAGACAGAGAAAGAGCTGGAAAGGGAAGCTTAGTGAGAAAAAGATGAGGGAGGGTTTTGAAAAGAATAGGAGATGAAATAGAATAATGACTAATTATTTTTCCAGCTTTAGGTATTTGTTTATATTACAGCAATACAAAACAGACTAAAGCACAGAATGTTTTAAGAGTTCAGAGCTGAACAAAAGCCAGTCAGGGAATATTAAGAAAGGCTTGAGCAACTCAGTACTGCTGACTTAACCCTTTCCTACACATATGTCTTTGATCCCTTTTTTTTATTTTTGTAATTTTTATTTTAAAGAGAATAAAAACCAAGCAAAACAAAATAGAACAAAGCCAATCAAAACAAAACAGTGTAAGTGATACAGGACTTCAAAACAAGATAATAGGAAACCAACAATGGTCATCACAATGCTGTCTTCAAATTAGCTGCCTATAACATCAGACATTGTAAAATCAAACAAAACAGAATAGAATAAAACCAATAAAAACAAAGCAATGAATGCAATAAAGGACTTCAAAACAAGATAATAGTAAATGCAAAATGGCTACCATAATATATCTTGTTATCTTTGAAATAAATGCCCATGGCATCAAGTATAACAAAATCAAACAAGACCAAACAGAATAAAACCCAAGCAAACAAAACAATGAAAATAATACAGGACTTCAAAATAAGACAATAGGTAATCAACAATGGCTACCACCTTCTGAAGGAGATTCCCCATAGATGCTACATTGGGTATTATTATCCTCTGAATAGATGATCAGACTATCTGCTGTAAGCCTGCAAAGTCAGTGAAACACTAAATATTACAAGCATTAAGTTGTATTTTATCTCAATAGCTATCTTTGCGGCCTGTGTTTCTCCAGATAAGTTAGTTGCTTATGGGGTCAGTGAGGGGAGGGATGACACCTTGGCTCTTCTTGTCTCCCAGTCTGTACCATACAGTTCTGCCCAAACCAGTAGGGGTAATTACTTCTGGGTCCACACTATGTAGATAAGAAATAGGAACCCTGCAGAATTTATCTATCTGGGTCAAACTGTGGAAAAGAAATGGAAAAGGATTAAATTTTAGGCAAAAGAAGTCCTGATCTTGTTTAACATGCCTTAATGTTGACTCCCTAACCTTGAGATAATAAAGAAAACTTGTTAAGCAAACAACACAAAAGCTAGAGGGTTTAAAAATTAACACTTAGAAGACAAAGTTTAAAAACAACATGTAGGAGAGTGGAAGGGTGTTAAAAAAGAAAGAAGAATGTGAATGGAAGATAAGATGCAAAAACTTAAATGAAGGAGAAAAGCGATGGGAAAGGTAAAAGTTTTGTTCAGAAAATTAAATACTTGGGACAGTCTTCCAAAAATATAACTGGATCTGGTTGTCTTTGGAATATGCAAAAACGGGCCTACTAAATCCAACTCTACATCCTCTCTTCCAGGCAGGCTGGCTGACCCCACCCACAGGACAGGCTGCTGCCAGGAATCTGGAGACTGTCTGAGGATCTCTGTGGACAGCTGGTGGGGAGGTGGGTTCCACATCAGGAACTCAAACCGATCGCAGTTCCACCAAGGAGCAATTCAATCTAAAATCCCAATTATGGACATGAAAACCAAAGCAAATCTGTTTGACTTAAATCTGAAAGTTTTGACATGAGTTTTTTTTTTTTTTGATGTTTTAAGAATTTACTACTCAATTTATTCAATTACAAAAATGCCAACTGGAGGACACTAGTAACTTGGAAAGTTGCTCTAAATACAGAAGATACACTAGGAAATAAGGGTAGAGATCTTTCACAAATAGGGAAGTGACAAAGAAATGGAGGGAGTGGGGAGTGGAAAGGGGAGTAAAAAGAAGCAAGACATGTTATATACACACTATAATTCCCATAATGAATATTATCAGTATGTACTGCAAACATGGACTAAAGCAGTTGCTCTGAAAGTAAAGGCAGTGGGAGAAATTTATATTATGTTATGAAATATAAAATTTTAATAAAATTCCTGTATATTAGTATATTTTAAGTAGATATGAGATTTTTACATTTAGAATAATCATGTCTGGAAAAAAGAGAGTATAAGATTTTATAAAGTTACTAAACTTTTTATTAATGCTTTGGGATGCAATTAACATTGAGATGGCAGTTATTATTATGATTTGTAATTTTAAATACTGTATCAACAACATAGATCCATTTTGCTTTATGAGAGTAGGGTTTTTTAGAGTAGCACATGAAAGCTGTGTAAGATCTTTAGGGAAATTTTGATAATATTTCACAACAGCCCTGAATCTCTGCTTAAGTTTCACAACCTGTTTCTAATCCATGGGATTTATTTTTATGATAGTTTTTTAACGCTATTTTTTTCCATTAGCAATACTGATACAACTTTCTGCTTATACAGACGTTAATTATTTCCTTGCTATAATGCCCTTCCTTGCTGCGGCAGAGGCTGGGATTATGGGGATATCACCAGATGATATCATCTTTCTGCCACCACCCAAGGATCAGAATAATTTTTGCTATAATGCTTCCAGCTGTCATTCATCCTTTCCAGAAGCAATGAAAAAATGGGTTGAATTTTTCCAGGTTTGTTTTTAACATTTTAATAAATAACTTTTGGAAATAGCCAGATAATTTTTGATGTTTCATGTAGTACTTTTATACATTGAGAGATACATGTGTTCTTAAGGAATATTCCCCACCATAAATGTTTATTCTGATGTTAAAAATATGAATGCAAATAAATTGTGGCTTGACGTTAGTATCTTATTCCCAATGAATTATTTTTGGTATAAGAACTCTTCTTGTTTCAAATAAATCATACACAAATGTGAGCACACAGAAATTGTGGCTTTAATGGCTCATAAAGTGCTCTGGTTCATCATAATTTCAGGTTGACAGAATAATAGCTTATATATATCTATAATTACAATATAGGTTTTGGTGAATTTGATCAGTTTATTTCAACTCTTTTTGACAACTGATCACCAGTTGACTAAAATGACCATTTAATAATCAAATCAAATATTGTTGTCTAAAGTAATGAGTCATGGCCAAATACCAAGTTTCCCTTTATAAACGGGGTATGATGCTGCACACCTATAATCCTAGGCACTCACGAGGCTGAGTTGGGAGAACTGAGTTCATAGCAAGACCTGTCTCCAAAATAAATGAATAGACAAACAACAAGGACATAAAAACAAAACAAAGCAAAAAAAAAAAAAAACAGTTTGTCTTCATAAAACTTGCCATTTATATTGCATATGATTAGATCAAGTGTTCCTACTTTTCCTACCCCCCCATTTCAAACTCTTAGGAATTTACGGACAGTTAATTGCATGACAGGAGAAAAATAAATACACAAAGTTCTAAAGGTCTGCTTTAAAAAGATTTTGAAAACACAAAAATAAAATAAGCAAACATTCCTGTTTATTCCTTTCAAATAGATTTTGAAAACACAAAAATAAAATAAGCAAACATTCCTGTTTATTCCTTTCAAATAGATTCAGTAGTATCATTAATTAATACAATAATATTAAACTTTTGAGGAAGTATTAAGTGGTAAACCTTTGCTAACTTAGTTCTTAGAAACAGAGTTCTCTTTTATTTTAACATGTTGAAAAATTATATTTGTAAACACATTTTTCAGGAAGAAACATTTTTTATAATTACATAAATGTTAATAATGTATTTCTTCTTGAATAGCATGTAAAGTCACCATCTAGTAGTTTTGATGACCTGTTGAAGTACATATGGGCTGCACACTTCTCATCCCTGAAAGTTGCTGGTAAAATGTTTCAAAATAGGTAAGAATGAACCCAGTTATTTTGTTATAACATGACAATCTTTCCACCTTATGTTACATTTTTATTGAAGTTTTTTTTTCAAATTGCTATTACCAGAATGGAATAAATAATAAAAAAGAAAACTCACAAGATAATGTCTTTTACTGGATAAAGTTCAAAAAGTATTTTACAATTGGGAGGTAAAAAATTAAAGGAAAGTAGACTGTACCACAAACACAAGAAAGGAAAGCAATAACATAAAATGTAGCCAAAATATAAGAAGAATATTTTTTGTAAAGGCTGTTTAACACAAATTGGTATCTAAACTAAAGAGAATATAATGACAGGTAATTATAAAACCTTTGCTTTGTTTTGATTAGACACTGTAACTTGGCTAGCACACAGTTGGTGGAAAATATCAAAGAATCATCTCTTATTACACAAGAAAAATAGTCTCATAAAATCTCCCCCATTTTACAGTGAATGAGGTTGAATGAAACAGTATGACTGGATAAGAAAGCACACAACTCCATATTAGTACTGGAGATAACGTGCAGAAAGAATTAGTGACTAGTTTCTAGAATATGTTTAAATACCAGCATACACCATTGAGAATTTCTTCCTAACCACCTGTTGTTATCTTTCCCAATGACCCTATGTCCTACTTGGGTAAACCAAATGCTTCAAGAGCTGATGTTTATATTGCACAAGAGAAGAGTTCATCCCCTGGACGTGTCTGTAAAGTGAGTTAGGATGGTTGCCAGCAGGCCAGCTTAGTACTGTGACTCAGTTACTCAACCTAATTCTACTGACTGTCAGAGAGGAATGAGGTTACTAGACCAAGGAGTAGAGAAATGGTTGTCAACCTCAAGACTACCTTAGAGTAGGTCATTTTACCTTCTTTATATGACTTCATTTCTTCAGCTATAAAAAGAATTAATTCATGCATAACTTTCAGAGTAGCAGATTTGTGACCTCTCTAAATTCACTCTTTCATAGAGGAAATAAAGCCACAGGTATAAATCATTCAAATCAACATTCTCAAAATTACCAAAATTAATAAATGGCTTACAAACACCTGGAAAGCATTTATTTTTAGAAGGACATAGGGTATTTTAACTTGACTTATCCCATTTTTTCCAATTCTTCAGTAGCCTTAAAGACGAGCAGTTGAGCAACTTTGAAAAATTTCAGCTATGCAGCAACAGAAGGGTCTAAGGGGTTCATACCTCACGAAAAAGCCCTTTATTCTAGAGCTTTGTTACCATTCAACCTGCCTTACACCTCCCTGAAAAGTTTCTTCTCAGACTGTTGCAGTTGTTTAAACTACTCATTTTGTGGGGAAAGCCTTATTGTCAGGGCATTTCTGATTGCCAGGGGATTTTAAAAAATCAGTATCAATTGCTTAACACACCAGCTACCTGATATTCCTGTATCAATTGGGGCAAACAAGTAAAGTCAAAACCTTAAAGAGACACTCTGGGGAGTTGGGAGTAAGATGCCTTAGGGAAATTTAGAAAGCCGTGAAGTATTCCTGAGAATCTGGAGAGAAATAAACACAAACAGTTCTGTGGAATGTACTCAGACAAAAACTCAGACAACCCTAAACTCTAGTATCCAGCTGAGCTGAATCTTACAACAAGAAATGAAAAGTAAGGCACAGTTGTAAAAGCCTTTGTATTGAATGTGTTCCCCAACACATACACACACACACACACACACAGAGACACACACACATCCACACATAGACACACACACGTGGAGATACACACAGACACACACACAGACACACACAGATACACAGACACACACACACACACAAACACACACAGACACACATGCACACACACAGACACACCGAGAGACACACATGGACACATACACACAAACACACACAGATACACAGACACACATAGAGACACACAGGCACACACAGAGACACACAGAGACACACACACATGCACCATTAACAGAGAGTAGAACTGAGCAAGGGTCTTCAGTGGTGGCTCACTACAGAGAATTCAGAAGCAAATTCAAAGTGAACAGACAGAAGAGTAAGTCCAGGAAATTCAGACACCTGATTTTCACAGTCGCTACTTCATATTTTCTGAAGGTTCCAATTTTCAGAACAAAAAAATAAGAAACTTTTTTTAAAAAATAGGGAAATTGAAATATTACACACAAACTCTCTCTGTCTCTCTCTCTCTCTGTCTCTCTCTCTCTCTCACACACACACACACACACACACACACACAAACAGGCCTTTGAAATTGTTCCTGAGTAGGTTCAGATAATGGATATATTAGGCAAAAAATTTCATTAACTATTATAAATGTACTCAAATAAGTAAACTATGTGTAAAGAAAGTATGAAAATTTCCAATGTCTTTCTTAGAGAATAGCAATAAATGGAATTTATAGGAAAAGAAAAATAGAGATTCTGGAGTTGAAAAATACAGTACCCAAAATAAATTCAGTGGTGGGATTCAAAAGCAGATTAAACAGGCAGAAAAAAGAATTGGGAAACTTGCTGGGCATGGTGGCAAATGCCTGTAATCCCAGCACTCTGGAGGCTGAGTCAGGAGGATCATTGCAAGTTCGAGACTAGCCTGGGCTACAAAGGGAGCTCAAAGCCAACTCAAACTGCATAGTGAGACTCTGACTCAAAAAATAAAGAAAGAAAGAATTGATAAACTTCAATATAGGTAACTTCACTTTTATTTATTGTTTTTCTTCCCTTCTCTTACTGAGTAGCATAAAAATACAGATAAGTACGTGAGGGAATTTATAGAAGGGTCAGAGAAAAAGTGACAGAAAGAACACTTAATGAAAAAATAGCCAAAGAACTCCCCAACTTTATTTAGAAATTTTATATATGCAAGAAGCTCAGTGAACTCTAAGATGAACTTAAAAAGTACACTTAGAAAAATTATAGTCATGCTGTCCAAAGACAAAG
The DNA here is from genome assembly GCA_004363535.1 of Dasyprocta punctata. Taxonomy (NCBI): domain Eukaryota; kingdom Metazoa; phylum Chordata; class Mammalia; order Rodentia; family Dasyproctidae; genus Dasyprocta; species Dasyprocta punctata. Next base: position 22,737 of record RJWM01016821.1, on the reverse strand, counting down.
AAAGAATTGAAAAAACAAGAAGAGAGCAATTTTTTATATACAAGGACTGCTGAATGAGGTTAATAGTTGTTTGCTCACCAGAAACTAAGAACAGGAGACATATTCCAATTGCTGAAAGAAGAAAAAATCAACCAAACATTATATGTCCAGCAAAATTACCCACTAAAAGTGAAGGAGCAATCAAAGCATTTTGAGATAAACAAATGCTATACTAAATTAAAAAGTGTGGTACTGGCAAAGTAATATGTAGAGTGAGTAGAATGTAATAGAATTACAGTCTAGAAATAAACTCCAAAATTGATGGTCTCTTGATTATCAACAAAGATAGCCAGAGAATTCAATAAGTGAAGAAGACTTTCAGCAAATGCTTTTGGAAAATCACATTCAAAGGAATTGCTTGTGTTCCACAACAGCAAAATTAACTTAAAATGCACCATAGACCCTAATGTAAATACTAACTTATTTTTTTTTTTTTTTTACTGGGATCAAACTCATGACCTGGTGCTTGCCTGGCAGGCGCTTACGTTACTGAGCTAAATCCCTGGCCCCAACGCTAAGATATTGAGATTCTCAGAGTAAAACTTTTAAAAAGTTCTTACACTAAAACAAGGGAGTAAAGAAAATTAGATAACTAGTACAAAAACCATGACATTTGAAAAGTGTTAATGCTGTAAATGATACCACTGAGAAAGTAAAACATACAAGAATGAAAGAAAATATTAACAAATCATACATAGAATAGGATACAGAAACCTCAAGGAGAAATGTGGCAGTGAAACAAATAGGCAGGTACTGTTAGCTGCAGAGACTGAGGAATCTTCTGATAGGCAAGAGCTCCAGTTCAGGTGTCCACAAGTCTCCTGGACAGAGTGCTTGATTGGATATCATTCTGGGGAAGGGTCAATTGCTTGAGCTCAGAGCCGCTGCATGGCTCCGCTTCAGAGCTCGCAGTGTTATGTTCCCAGAGTGACAGCATAGTCAGCGAGCAGGCTGGAGACACCCGAGGGGTTTGAACTGAGAGCTATGGGCCCTGCCCTCACAGGCCTCTTCTTTCTTCTTTCTCCTTCCTTCCCTCTTTGGGGCTTGAAGAAATTCCCTTGGTCCTTTTTCTTTTTCTTTTTTTCTTTCTTTCTTTTTTTTTTTTTTTTTGCTTCTTCTTTTTCCTTAATCTCTTTCTTTTTACTTCTTTATTTAGTATTTTTCCTGTTCTCTCTTTTAATTTTTCTCTCTTTAATTTTCCCTCATATTTTTATTCTACATGTGACTTTTTATCCCTTTTCTCTTTTACCTTCTATTTCTCATTGGCTTTTACTGCTGCCTTTATTAATTCTATAAATATCCTTCTATTTCCCAAAATGATCTTTTGCCCCATCTCTGTCCTCCTTCTCACATCATATATCTTAAGGCTTCACATTTTGTTTTCTGCATTCCACTTTCCCCCACCCCCTACATCTTTACTAGCACAACTGTAAAGCTTTATTAATCTCTAGATAGTTAAATCTATAAAGTTACTGCTGAAATCTTTCCTGTCATCACCAAATTATAACTGTCACATTTAGTATATTAGCTGCAAGTCAATATCTGGGTTCTCTTAATGTTCATACTTTGATTGTGGATTTTTTCTCTATGGTTAAGGGTGGTATATAACTGGATCTTATGGTATGTTATTATCTGCTTTGTTTTGAACAGTGCTATTGTATCTGATTTCCTTGCCATTACAAGGGCTGCATAATGTTGTTGTTAATGAGTTTTTCCAATAAGCCAAAACCCAGATAATCTTTGTGACATTAATGCTACCAGGGTACATTACCAGAGAATTTGGTATTGAAAAAACTACCCTGTATATTCCCTTCCAAATTAAGTGAGGTGGTCATATCTTGGGACAAAGGCAAAGGACTATAGATCAACAAGTTATATCACTGCAAACAAAAAACAAACAAAACAATAAAATCATGAGAAGATAAGGCAACACAATGTCACCCAAAATTTCTGACTCACCCAAAACCAATTCATGGGAGTGTTGAGGGGGAGAGCCACATTAGACACAAACAAAATTTATCCAAAATAACAAAAGAGATTAGAAAACAGATCACAGATATCCTAGGAAGAGAAAGTGGCACTCAGCAGGATCACAGAAGATATAACTAAGCAAGTAATGCAAATATGACTGGAATGATCAAGGAACTTTCAGAAGACATAAAAAAAAGCTAACTGAGTGAAACAAAATGGTGCAAAACATTTATGATCAGTTTAGCCAGGAATTAGAGTAATGAAAAGGTTTCAATCAGAAATCTAGGAGATTAAAATTTACATTGAAGATGGATATGTTGGTACATGCCTGCAATCCTAGCATTTAGGAGGCTGAGGCAGGAGGATTGCTGTGACTTTGAAGCCAGCCTGAGCTACAAAGTGAGTTCAAGGCCAGTCTGAACTCTATAGTGAAACCCGGTCTCAAAAAGACAAAAATGAATTATACTAAAATTATGGGCAGCAGAACTGACCAATGTAAGGACAGAATTTCAGACATAGAAGACAAAGATGCCTTCAAAAACCAACTACTCAGACATCTTAAAAGCAAAAGGAGAACATGAGAAAATTGGATCCAACAGCAGCTAGATGATGGAAAGAGTTTAATGTAAGAACACTTAGAATAAGTGGAAAACCAGAAGACAACATAAGTGTCATTTTAAAATGTCCACAGAAATAGTGAAAGAAAACTTCTCAAATATAGGGAAAAAATGAACATACAAAAAGTGAAGCATATGAAACCTCAAATAAGCATGAACAAAAGAGAACCATTACTTGCCACGTTATACCCAAATTACAAGTCCATCACAGGGAGAAAATCTTAAAAGCTGATAGAGAAAAATAACAAATCACATACAAAGTGAAACACATTAGAATTATAGCAGACTTCTCAATACAAATCTTGAAGTCTGGGAGAGCTTAGAGTGAGGTGTTTTAAGCCCTAAAAGATAACACCCAATGCCAACTTACATATCCTGTAAAGTTTTCCTTCAAAATTAATAGAGAGATAAGATATTTCCGTGATGAGGAGTATTCCAATAAATTCATGACTACAAAACCAGCACTGCATAAAATTCTGAAGGATATCTTAGAGAGACAATAAAGCCAGCAGTGCCAATAAGTTAGAAAGAATAAATACACCTAGCAGGATGAGCAGCTAAGCAAAGGAAAAAAATAAATAAGAAAATCAAGGCAGGCATGGTACACACCTATAATCTCAGCATTCAGGAAACTGAGACAGGAGGACTGTTGAAAGTTTGAGGCAAGCCTCAGCTCCGTAGAGAGATCAAGGCCAACCTGAACTACACAGCAAGACTCTCTAAAAAACACAAAGAAAGAAAAAAAGAAAATCAGAAACAGAAAAATAATGCAGTGACAAGAATAAATCAATACCTTTTAATAGTCAATGTGTATGGTCTCAGTTCCTCAATCAAAAGAAATAGATTGGCACAATGGATCTAGAAACAAAACCCAGTGATATACAGTATACAAAAAAAATCACATTTAATTAAAAAAGAAATTCAGCAGTTAAACATCAAAGCATAGAAAATTATATTCCATGCAACAAGAACCCAGAAAAAAAGCGCAAGTATCAATCCTAATTTCAGACAAAGTGGATTTCAAGCCAAAACTGATCATAAGAAACCAAGAAGGTTACTACATTAATGTTAAGGGAACAATTCAATAGGAATAAATAACAAATACAAACATATTCACACCAAACACCACACATCCATCTTCATAATATAAACACTAATGGACAATAAAAATCAGACAAACACCAATAGAGTTATAGTGGGGAACCTCAATTCCCGACTGTCACAAAAAGATCAACTAGAGAAAAATCAAGAAAAAAAATAGCAAAGATGAATCAAATCTTTGGACAAATGGACCCAGTAGATATCTATAGAGTGTTCTATCCAACAACAAAAATACACATTCTTCTCAGAATCACACAGACATTTCTCCAAATACTAGCCAATAAAGTATGCTTATGTAAAGACAAAACACTTGAAATTATCTCATGCATATTATCAGATCACAGTATAATAAAACTAGAAATCAATGGCAAGAGAAACCACAGAAAGTATGCAGACACTTACAAATCGAACTATATTCTCTTGAAAAATCAATGCATCCTGAAGAAAGGAAGAATTTAGACTATTCCTACAATAGATTGATAATGACAGTAGAACATACCAGAACCTATGAGACACAATGAAAGCAGTCCTAAGAGGAGCGTTTATCTCAGTGTGTGCCCACACCATAAAACCAAATCAAGCTCAAATAAACAGTCTAATGATGCACCTCAGAGTCCTAGAAAAACAAGGACAACTCAGATCCAAAGCAAGTATGAGGAAGAAAATAGTAAAGATCATAGCAGAAATTAATGCAAATGAAAGTAAACAAGCAATACAAAGAATTAATTAATTGAAAAGCTTGTTCTTTGAAAGAATAAACAAAATGGACAAACCCTTAGCCAATTTTATCAAAATAAGGAAAGACCCAAATCCATGCAATTAGAAATAAAAAGTGTAAAGTTACAACAGTTTCTGTCCAAATCAAGAATATCATTGGTAACTACTTTTAGAAGCTGTACTCTAACAAAATGAAAATTCAGAAGAAAGATTCAGAGATACATATGAACTACCAGAGCTCAGTCAAGAAGACATAAAAAATTCTGAGCAATTCAATATCAGTCAGTGCAATTGAAGAAGTAATTTTTAAAGAACTACCAACTAAGAGAAACCCGGGTCCTGAGAGCACCACGCTACATTTTGTAAGAACTTTAGAGATGATCTAATGCTAATACTCCTCAAAATCTTTAATAAAATTGAAAGGGAAGCAATACTGCCAAAGTCATTCCTGAAAGCAAGTATTATCCTGATTGCAAAACCAGAAAAAGACATAACCAAAAAAGAGAATTACAGGCCAATTATTTTAATGGAGATAGATGCAAATCTCCAATGAGATACTAGCAAACATAATGCAAGCAAACCATCAAAAAATCATATACCATGACCAAGTGGGATTCATCCCAGTGGTGCAGGGGTGGCTCAAGATATGCAAATCAGTAAATGTAATACACCACATAAACTGAAATAAGGAAGAATCATTCTCAATAGATTCAGAAAAAGCATTTGACAAAATCCAACATCGTTCATGATAAAAACACTTAAGAAAATAGGTATAGAAGGTCTTTATCTCAATCTGAAAAGGTCATCAATGATGAACTGACAGCACACATCCTATTAAATGGAGAAATGATAAAAGATACTCCCTAAAATCAGTAACAAGACAAGGATGTCTGGTATTGTCACTCCTATTCAATATAATACTTGAAATATTAGCCAGAGCAATTGGGCCAGGAATAGAAATAAAATAGATATTGCTAGAAAAGGAAGAAGCTAAATTATCATTAATTGGCAGATGACATGATCCCCTACATGGAAGATCCCAGAAACTCCTCCAAAAGTCTCCTACAGTTAATAACCATATTTAGTAGCATAGCAAGAAAAAAGTCAGCACTCAGATATCAATAGCATTTCTGTATACTGATAACAAACTCACTAAGAGAAATTAGAAAAACAATGAAAATGAAATATAGGGAATTAAATTAACCAAGGGAGTGAAAGAGCTCTATAATGAAAAAAGAGATTGAAGGGAACATCAGAAAATGGAAAGTTAACTCTTATTCCTCCACAGGGAGAACAAGTATAGTCAAAATGGTCACACTTTCCATGCTCTTTAACATATTTTTATATAATCCCAATCAAAGTACCCACAGAATTTCTTGCAGAACTGGAGAAAACAATTCTAAAAATCACATGGAACCAAAAGATCTACAATAGCAAAAGTGGTCATCAGCAGCAAGGGCAAGGCAGGGACTTTATGATTCCAGACTTCTAGTTACAACAAAAAAATGCTGGTTAAAAACTGCACAGTAGGGCCAGGGATATTGCTTAGCAGCACAGTGCCTGCCTGGCAAGAGCAATGTCACAAGTTTGATTCACGGTAAAAAACAGACTTGGGGATCAATGGACAGAATAAAAGATGCAGATATTTTCACTAGAGGAAATGCAGCCTCTGTAACAACTGATACTGGGAAAACTGGTTATCCACATGCCCAAGTCTCTTATCTCTCACTATATGCTAAACTAAAAGTTAAATGGGCCAAAGATCCAAATATCCAAAACAGAAACATTTAATATGCCGGAAGATAAAACGTGGAAAAGTCTTGAAGCTATAGGCATACACAAAGACTTTATAAACAGAATCTCAGCTACACAAAAATAATCCAAAGAAACAATCCAAAAAAGTACCAAGAATCAAAATATGGGATCATATCTCACTAAAAGGCTTCCACGCATCAAAGGAAACCAACAAGAGTGTGAAGAGTCAACCTACAGAATGAGAAAAAAACTTTTACCAGCTACCCTTCAGACAAGGGATTAGTACCTAGAATACATAGAGCAGTCAGAATATTAGATCCCCCAAATGTAAAGACCCAATCAAAAGTGGGCAACTGAAATGAATACACAATATTCATAGGCAGAAGTACAAATGGCCAATAAATTCATAAAAGCATGTTCAACTTTGCTGCCCACTTAACACATGCAAATGAAAATAACACTGAGATTTTACCTTACTCCAGAAAGAATAAGTATTTCCAAGAAATCAAATAAAAACAGATGCTGGAAATGCAGCAGGGGAAAAGGATTCCATCGTCATTTTTGGTGGCCGTGTAAACTGATACAAGCACTACAGAAATCTGTATGGTGATTCCTCCAAGAACTAGAAGCAAAAATTTCATTTGAGCTAGCTCTTCCTCCTCTAGGTATCTTCCTAGAACAGTTAAAAACATTATATTACACTGATACATGCAATCCCATGTTTTTAGCAACACAAATCATCATAGCTAAACCTTTTTTTATTTAAGAGTAAAAAGACACAGAAAAGAAAGACAAAAAGCGAAAGAGACAAATGACAACAGTAAATCCAAAACAGTGACATTATAGGTTTACAAAACAAGATGATAGGTACTTGACCATGTTGCAAAATTGCATATCATTACCTTCAACACGGTTGTTTACATTAACAGATATAGGCATGTAAAATTAATCTAATCCTATGAGTATTAACTGTTCTTTCTCAGTAACTAATACATTCAGCAGTATAGTCATTTTAGCTATCTTACATATACATATATACAGATTTATGTCTTTTTCCTTTTCCCTTCCTTCTTTCCTCCTTTCCTTTTTCCTGCTTACTTTTGCACTTTGAGCAGTTTCTTATCATTACACAGTACTTATTGTAGATTTTGGATCATCTATACTGTTTCAGTTTATTATACTAGGGAGACAATACGGTATTTAAACATGTGAGTTTCATTTATTTCACTTATGAGTATGGTCTCAAGTCATGTCCATTTACTTATAAAAGTCTTCATGAAATCTTTCTTGATAGCTGAGCAGTACTCCATTGTATAAAAATACCACATCTTTTTTATCCATTCCTTGATGGATGGGCACTTGGGTTGTTTCCAAGATCTGGCTATTACAAATTGGGTTGCTATAAACACGGGTGCACAAATATCACTGTGGTATGATGTTTTCAATTCTTCTGGGAAAATGCCCAGAAGTGGGATAGCTGGGGCAAATGGGATCTCTAATCCTAGCTTCTTGAGAAATCTCCACACTGACTTACACAATGGTTGCACCAGTCTAAACTTGCACCAACAGCAGAGAAGAGTTCCTTTTCCCCCACAGTCCCTTCAGCATTTGTTGTTGGTTGATTTTTTAATCTTGGCCATTCTTTCTGGAGTGAGATGGAATCCCAGTGTTGTTTTAATTTCCATTTCCCAAATGACCATTGATATTGAACATTTTTTCATATATTTATTTACCATTTGTATTTCTTTCTCTGAGAAGTGTGTATTCATCTCAGATGCCCATTTTTGGATTGGGTCTGTGAATTTTAGGGTCCTGACTTTTTTTTAAATTCTTTATGTGTTTTAGATAGAAGTTCTTTGTCTGATGGACAATTGGTTAAGATATTTTCACAGTTCGTGGGTTTTCTTTTCACTCTGTTGGATATTTTCTTTCACATGCAAAAACTTTTTAATAAGATAAGATGCCAGTTGTTGATTCTGGGAAGTATTTCTTGTGCAGTTTGATTTTTGTTCATAAATTCTCTGCCTACTCCTGTGTCATCAAGGTTTTTACCTACTTTGTCTTCCAGCAAATTTAGTGTCTCTGTTTTAATATTCAGATCTTTGATCCATTTTGGCTTTATTTTAGTGCATGGTGATAGGCATGGATCTAGTTTTAGTTTACAGAATATGGATAGCCAGTTTTTCCAGCACTATTTATTAAAGAGGCTATCTTTCATCCAATGTAACATTTAGTAAAGATGAGGTGGCTAAGTGTGTTGGTAGTTGTGGCTGTATCTTCTAATCTATTCCATTGATCTTCAGGTCTGTTTTGATTCCAGTACCATGCTGATTTTATCACAGTAGCTTTGTAATATAGTTTCAAGTTGGGAATTGTGATGCCTCCTGCCCTCCCTTTGTTGCCCAGAATTGCCTTTGCTATTCTAGGTCTTTTCTGGTTCCATATGAATTTCAGGAATGCTTTCTCTAGCTCTGTGAGGTAGGCAAGTGGTATTTTGATTGGGATTGCACTAAATCTATATAATAATTTTGAGAGAATGGCCATTTTCACGATGTTTGTTCTTCCTATCCATGAACAGGGAATACCTTTCCATTTTCTGAAATCCTCTTCAATTGCCTTTTTCAGAGTAACATAATTTTCACTGAATAGATCTTTTACTTCCTTTGTTAGATTGATTCCTAAGTATTTTATTTTTTTGGATGCTATAGTGAAGGGTGTGGTTTCCCTTATTTCTCTCTCAGTGACTTTGTTGTTTGTGTACAGGAATGCTATTGATTTTAGAGTGTTGACCTTGTATCCAGCTACATTACTGAATTTGGTTATTATATCTAGAAGTCTTTTAATGGATTTTTGGGGGTCTTCTATGTAGAGTATCATATCATCTGCAAAGAGTGATAATTTTACTTCTACCTCTCCTATCCTTATTCCCTTTATTTTGTTCTCTTATCTAATTGCTTTGGCTAATATTTCCAGACATATATTGAATAGGAGTGGTGATAATGGACATCCTTGTGTTGTTCCTGATTTTAGGTTGAAAGTTTTCAGTTTTTCTCCATTTAGAAAGATGCTGGTTGCTGCTTTATGATATATGGCTTTTATCAGGTTAAGCAGAGGACATCTATTCTGATTTTCTGTAGGGTTTTTATCATGAATCAGTGCTGGATTTTATCAAAAGCTTTTTCTGCATCTATTGAGATGATCACGTGGTTTTGTCCTTGGCCCTGTTGATGTGGTGTATTACATTTATTGATTTGCATATGTTGAACCATGCCTGCATTCCTGAGATGAATCCCACTTGATCATGGTGTATATTTTTCCTGATAACTTGCTGTGTTCTATTTGCCAGTATTTTATTGAAGATTTTTGCATTTATGTTCATTAGGGAGATTGGCCTGTAATTTTCTTTTTTGGTTGGGTCTTTCTCTGGTTTTGGTATTAGGGTAATACTTGTTTCCAGGAATGAGTTAGGGAGACTTACTTCCCTTTCAATTTCACTGAAGAGTTTGAGGAGTGTTGGCATTAAGTCTTCCCTAAATTTCTTGTAGAATTCAGTGGTGAATCCATCAGGACCTTGTCTTTTCTTTGTTGGTAAGGTTCTAATTACATCTTCAATTTCATTAGCTGAAATTGGGTTATTCAGCAGCGTTACATCTTCTTGATTCAGCTTTGGTAATTCATAGGTTTCTAGGAATCTGTCCGTTTCTTCTGTGTTATCAAATCTATGTGAGTAAAGGTTTTCAAAGTAGGTGTTGATGATCTTCTGTATTTCCACAGGGTCTGTAGTGATTTCACCCTTTTCATTTCTTATTGCACAAATCTGAGTTTTTTCTTTCCTCTTTTTGACTAGGTTGACTAAAGCTTTATTAATTTTATTTATTCTTTCAAAGAATCAACTCTTTGATTCATTAATTCTTTGTATTGTTTTCTTAGTTTCAATTGCATTAATTTCTGCTCTAATCTTAATAATTTCCTCCCTTCTTTGGGCTTTGGACTTGACTTGCTCTTCTTTTTCTAGAAGGTTGAGGTGCATCATTAGGTTGTTTATGTGTGTTCTTTCCATTTTTCTGATGTGGGAGTTTAGTGCTATAAATTTCCCTCTGAGGACTGCTTTCATTGTGTCCCACAGGTTCTGGTAATTCGTATTTGCGTTTTCATTCAATTGTAGATATAGTTTAACTTCTTCTTTAATTTCTTCTGTGAGCCACTGATTGTTTAAAAGAGCATTACTTAATTTCCATGTGTTTCTGGGGTTCTTGTGGGGTTTTTTTGTCATTCATTTCCAATTTTATTGTGCTATGGTCAGATAATATGCATGGAATTATTTCAGTTCTTTTGCATTTACTTAAGCATGTTTTGTGGGCTAGTATATGATCTATTTTAGAGAATGACCCATGTGCAGCCAAGAAGAATGTGTATTCTGATGTTGATGGGTGGAATACTCGGTACACATCTACTAGGTCCATTTGTTCATAAGTTTGATACAGTTCTATTATTTCTTTGCTGATTTTTTGTTTGAATGCTCTGTGTCTTTGTGACAGTGGGGTGTTAAGGTCCCCCGTTACAACTGTATTATTGTTTATTTGGGTTTTCATGTCTATTAGGATTTGTCTTACATATTTGGGTGCTCCCATATTTGGTGCATATATATTTATGATTTTAATCTCTTCCTCTTGAAGTTTTCCCCTAACAATATATAGTGACCTTCTTTATCTCTTTTGATCATTCTTGGTTTGAAGTTCATATTGTCTGCAAACATAATAGCTACCCCTACTTTTTTCTGGGTTTCTGTTGCATGGAGTATTGTTTTCTAGTCTTTGATTTTTATTCTGTGAGTTTCCTTTTGAGTTAAATGTGTTTATTTATCACAGAATATTGTTGTATTTTGTTTCTTAACCCACTCTGCCAGTCTGTTTGTTTTATTGGTGAGTTGAGACCATTTACATTGATTGATATAACTGATATGTACTGACTCATCCCTGTCATGTTATCTTTCTGTTGTTGGTTTTCTATATTTTCTGTTTAATTATTTGCCCTGCTTAGTGGTTTCCTTTTGTAGTTGTTCTTAACATTGTGGCTATCTTTGTCTCTTTCTAGAGTGTCTTTCAGTATTCTTTGTAGTGTTAGTTTGGTGACCACAAATTTCTTCAGTTGTTCTTTGTCATGAAAGTATCTTATTTTTCCATCAGTTTTGAAAGATAGTCTTGCAGGATACATCAAATCTGGGTTAAAAGTTGTTTTCTTTGAGGATTTGAAATACTTCACTCCAAGCTCTTCTTGACTTGAAGGTTTGCCTTGAGAAGTCTGCCATGATTCTGATAGGCTTTCATTCATAGGTGATCTGATTTTATTCTCTGACAGGTTTTAGTATTTCTGTTCTTGTGCTGTATATCTGATACCCTAATTGTTATATGGCTGTGTGAAAACTATTTTGGTTATGGTTAATTTGGGTCCTGTGTGCTTCACTTATCTGTATATCAGATTCTCTTGCCACGTTTGGAAAATTTTCTCCTATTATTTCTGCAAATAGTCTTTACAGGTCATTCATATTGACCCCTGCTTTTTCATTGATGCCTATTAAGCTTATTTTTTCTCTTGGCATCATCTTGCAGCTGTTGAATTGTTGTTTCCTAGTTTCTTGTTATTTTCAAGAGCTCTCTTCTTTGATGATCATAAGCTTTCATGCTGTCTTCAAGCTCTGAGACTCTATATTCAGCTTCATTCAAGCGGTTTTGCTAGGTTTCCATGGAATTTTTAATTTCCTGAATTTTCCTTTGAATCTGTTTAATGCATTCTAATTGCATCTTTTTTGTTCATTCGAAGTTTCCATCATTGTCTTGTGTTACCCTATTTTTATCTTGATCTTCTTTAGATACATACAGCATTTCTTTCATAATGTTTGTCATTTCAATTTTTGGCTGAGAGAGTATTTCAGATCTGATTTCCTCTATAGCTTCATGAACTTGTTTCTTTATTTCAGTTGCTATCATTTCAAAAAGTTCAGTTGCATGATTCCCAGTGTCTTCCATTTCAGGGTCTCTTGGGTTTGTTCTCAGTGGGCTGTGGGACTGAGACTGCATCTTGGTCTTTCATTTTGTCATTTTCTTCCGGGACCTGTGTGGCTGGGCAGGCAGCCTCCCAATGGACTGCACTGGGTAGAACTTCAATCCTCCAATATCCCTGAGGCTTCCTGGGGCATACCCCCATACTATGACACTAGATCCTTCTGCTCTGTGGTCTGTGAGGCTGGCTGTATGTTCCCCTGATGTACTTTGTTGGGTTGCTCTGGGACGCTGGGCTGGACAAAGTTTTTATTCTCCCTATAGCTAGCAGGGTCACTCTACTGGAGCTTGTTACCAAGGCCTAGAACCACAATGCAGGTGTCTAGTAGAGACCCACCCCTTGGGTGTGGCACTGTGGCCTCGTGCCTGGCTGGGTAGAGTTTGGAATCTCTGGGACCCAGGCAGCTAGGCAGAGTGCACCCCACATTGTGGCACCACTAGGATCTTGCATCTGGCTGTTAGGGGTTCAGAGCCTCTGGAGCACAAGGCAAGCCTGGGTGTGTCCACGAGTGTAGGGTACTGGGGCCTTGCTCCTGGCTGGGCAGAGTTTACAGCCTCCAGGACATGCTGCATGGCTACACCCCTGAACAATAGAGCTTGTGCCTTGTGTTCTAATGGGCAGAGCTCAAATTCTCCAAAGCCCTGCAGCTATGCTGGTTGCTCCCTGACAAGTGGCTCTGAGGCTCTGAACTGGCCTGGGCTTGGTACCTCTTTGTCCTGTGAGCCTGACTGGGCATTCCCTTGATGGATTGTGCTGGGTCACCAGGCTGGGTAGAGCTTGGTCCTCTGTGAAGCTAGTGAGGGCTCACTCCCAGAGTGTGGTGCTGGACCTTCTGCCTTGCTGGGTGGGGTCGGAATCTCTGGGACCCAGGCAGCTATGTGGAGCACACCCTGGAGTTTGAAACCACCAGGATCTTGTGTCTTAAGCTAAATCTTGTAAGCAGCCTATATATCCATCAACAGATGAACAGATAAAATAAATATGGTATTTATACATAAAGGAGTACTACTCTGTCATAAGGAAGGATAAAAATAGAAAGAGTATTAATTTTAAAAATGGAAAGGGTATTGCTCAAATATCCTTTGGAGGAAAACGGGGAAAGAGGGAAGGAAAAAGGAAAAAGATACAAATCTGTATATATGTATATGTAAGATAACTAAAATGAACATACTGCTGAATGTATTAGTTATTGAGAAAGAATGGTTAATACTCATATGATTAGATCAATTTTACATGTCTGTATCTGTTAATGTAAACAACCATTTTGAAGATAATGATATGCAATATTGCAACCATTGTCAAGTTTCTATCATCCTGTTTTGTAAACTTATAAAGTTACTGTTGTGCCTCTGATCTAGTCATTTGTTTGTCTCTTTTGCTTTTTTTCTTTCTTACATATGTCTTTTTCTCTTAAATAAAAAAAATCCTTTGGAAGTATTTTTCCAAAGAAGATATGCACATGGCCAATAAATACAAAGGAAGATTTAGATTCATTGATAATTAGGGTAATTTAAATCAAATGAACTACCACTATTCCTACTAGAATAGTTATAATCTCAGTGACTAAGGGTAATAGTGTTGAAGAGGATACACAGCGTTTGGAATTTGGATATATTCCTGTTGAAGATTGAAGAGAGAATGCATGAATTTTGTAGAACAATTTGACAGGTCCTGAAAACATTAAAAAAAATCTTTTTCTTAAGCCTGAGAATTAGATTTTGTGTTTTTCTGTAATAAAGTACAGGATTAGTTATTCAATCAGTTTTTCTGTAATAAAGTATAGGATTAGTTATTCAGTTTTTCTGTAATAAAATACAGGATTAGTTATTCAATCCTCTACAGTCATAGTTCAGTATTAACCAAATGTGTGTGTGTGTGTGTGTGTGTGTGTGTGTGTGTGTGTTGGCACACTGGTCAGGATATAGGATCTAACTGCTTGCTGAATTCATAATACCTAGCCCCAGAATCTGAATCACTAACAGTAATACTGCAGGTGGCTTAGCAATCCATGTAACTTCCTTAGAAAATCCTGAAAGACAGGAGGAATGAAAAACAAGACATGGAACATAGAGAGTTTCAACAGAACAGGTACAGTACAAAATAGCAAATTTTTCACTTGCTCAGATTACTGACTGGAAGATCTGAAATAAACTGTGAAGTGCTTATGGCTGAGGTCAAAAATACCACCCAAAGGCTCACTGTTTTGGCGGTCTGGTTGCCAGCTGATGGGCTTTGGGAAGTGACTGGATCCTAGAAGTCCGACTTCAAGTGAATTATTCCGTTGCTGAGTTTCCACTCTGAATGGGCATATTGGATGCGACCAAATTGGAAGAAGCTGGTCAAGGGGGCATGGCCTTGACAGGCTGTGCATCCCTACTAGTGTCCTCTCTGGCTCCTTCCCTCTGTCTTTGCTTACTGGCTGCCATAAAGTGAGCAGACTTCCCCTGCTGCACTCTTCCACCATGACAATTTTATCCTGCCACAGGCCTGAAAGCAATGGAGCCAGACAGTCATGGACTGAGTGAATGAAACTTCTGAAAGTGTGAGGGAAACAGCCTCCTTTAAATTGCTTACCTCAGGTGTCTCATAACAGTGCTAGAATACTAACATAGATGTGAAACAATTCACCACAGACTTAAAATTTCTTGCTCAGTAAAATGCAAAAAAACTGGGCTTTCCAGCATACTTAGCTGAGAAAAAGTACCATATTACCTACAAAGCAAGAAAAATTCTCTAATTCATTTTATTTTTCAAGTGCCACTTGTTCTAAAAATCATGTGTTCAAGAAATGTCCAGATCCATCAGACATTTTGCCTCATTTTCTTTGGTGTTTTTGTATTTTAAAATAATGACACTTGGCCACAGCTCAGCATTATGCAAGCATACCATGCTTTAAAAAAAAATGACAAAACATTTCATGAAGAAATAGGAAATTCTTGAAATGGTAATTTCCAGATTTACAATTTCATGTTGAGTTTCTTCTCATGTTTGAATTACAACTTGATACAATCTATATTCTCAATAGTAGAATAACATAGCTTTGGAAAAGACCATCAGTTTAAAAATTGAGTTAGAAAGTTTTGAGTGGACTAATTTTATTTTTTATTTATTTTTTTATTTTTTGCTATTAAAGGTATCTTTAATTTTAAAGAGAATAAAACAGCAATAAAATAAATCAAAACAGTTATAAGACAGTAGGAAATCTACAATAGTTAGTATAATGCATATTGTGGTTGGGTTTAGGTCTGCAAAGTCAATCAAACAATACAGTTCCTCTAACTCAGCTGGTTGCTCATGGGGGGGGGTGGGGGGAGGGTTTCTGGTCTCCTCTCCCCGAGTGAACTAATTTTAAATGCACATATTTTTTTCCTCTTATGTATTAGGTTTAAAAACTATCCTAAGCCAGAAGCAGATTTTCAAAGAAATTGGGCTTTATTTGTGGAGTATTTGGCTCCACCACTCTTTCCTACAACTTTGGTGAGAACAAATGAATTCCAGAAAGGCTTGCCATCCCGGATGCTTGTTAGCAGGGACAAAGTTCTCTTCATCAAGGACCTCACTGGCTTTCAGAACATAGTCTTGCTTCTTCTAAATTTCGTCCACAAAGTACATAAATATACAGGTAAGAGACATGGAGGTTAAGTCATAATTACAAATCATTATAATGAACTATCCAGAGAAGGGAATCTAGACTTTCTACAGGTTCTGGTTTCAAAGTTTTAACCCTAACCCTGTGGGCTGATGACAGGTCTCAAGAGATGCTGGCTAACGGCCCTCACTAACTTGGCATAGCTAGTCAAGCATGGAATCCTCCCTAGCATGGAATCTTTTTTTCTTTCTTGACTGTTTTATTTTGTTTGATTTTGGTATGCAACTATTTTATTTTGGGTGGGGGGTACCAGGGATCAAACTGACGACCTCACACTTGTCAGGCAGATGCTTATTCCACTAAGCTAAATCCCTGGCCCTGCATCTACTTTTAAATGAAAACATAATAAGCAAAGCAATGACCCTTGCCATGGTGTAACTAACAGAAATACAGAATGAATTCTGTTACATGAACATTTTCCTTCCAATTCAATTGGATACAGATATAAATAAAGGGTATCTGACCAAAAAACTACTTATGGAGGGGATATACTTTCCCTAAAATTTCAAATCCTAAACTAACTATGAGTGGAGACGTGGAAGAAGGTATATAATAGTAAATTTAAAAATTATATCATTCATTTCCCTAGATACTATCAATTCTTATTCAATTGAAAGGAAAGATAAGTATTCCTGAATATGTGTGTACAACTTCTGTTCCCAAAAGTATAATAATTCAAAAACAGTTAAAATGAAGTGGACACCTGGTGCATTAAGTATAAAAATTATGTGCATTACCTAGGGTAATGTTTGCTGTTTAATATGTGTACTTTCACATCTTAATAGCATGACTCATAGGATTCTGTTTGGACACACCTGGTGATTTAGGACATTTATTCATTTATCAGAAGACTTTGCTCCGTGTAATTCAGGCACTTAAGGTTCTTCCCTTTGTGGCTTCACCATCAAAGCTTTCTAGAAAGTAAAAAGAACTAAAGAAAATAAAGGAGGGAACTTCCCTTCTAAAAGTGTAAGACCTGAAGTGGAAAATATGACCATATCTCACTTTTAGCAAGAACAGTGACACAGCCCAGTTCATGAGGTGGCCAGAGAACTTGGGAATGTTGATTGCTATGTGAGCTTCTCTGGTAAGAGAATCACAGAATTGGATATTCTTCCACACCTCTTCACACGTTATCAGACAGAGGAAATGCTGGATATTATAAACTAATTCTCACTCTCTATTTTGGAAATATAATTGGTGATTAGAACTGAGTATATTTAAAGATCCTATATAGTATACTTCTAATTTTTGTAAGCTCTAATATTGCAAAAACTAGCTTTGAATTCGTTAATGAGTTTTATTCAATTCTCTAGGTTGCCAAAGAAAGAAACAAAATGACAAAGTGGAGTGCAATTAACCTAGTTACCTTGTTTCCAAACCTTTGCTATTATTATTACATGCTTCTATCACTGCTTGGAGTTTAGAAACACTGGGGAAAACTTCCTCAGATATTTTTTTGAAGTAAAGTATAAAAAAGTTAAATAAACAAGATACCATTAATAAAAAGTGGAAATGTTTTTACAGTTAAGCATGTTCATTCAGTAAAAAAACCTTCAAAGAAACTTTTTAACATGATGTCCAACTGCATTTCTGGTATCAGAAAATTTAAGATTTTACTTTGCACAGTCAGCTGGACTCACCAGTCTTGTATTGAGGCCTTTATACCTAGAGATTACTGAGTCTGTAAGTCTCCAAAATGTTGGTGTGTTAGAAAATATTTACTTACTGCTGCATACTTGGAAAGTACAAATTGGTCATGCACAGCAGAGCACTTGACTATGGATATCCTGCCTTGCTTCTGACGTAGGACTAGGCTCAGAGGTTCTGCATCTTTTCTTCTTGTGCATTAACTGATCGATCCACTCTGCCATTTTTTTTATTCAAAAACTACATCATTACTCAATCCTTGGTTTGTATTGTAATAATATTTAATTTTATGGACATACTTCTACTTATTTTCTTTAGAGATATACATACCATATGTTTATTGCTAAAAATCAAATTACAACAGAAAGTTATTAAAATGCAAATACAGCTTAATTTTTCCATCATTACCTCCTAATCTTCATACTTTGTTTATTGATTTAACTCTTTTTTTGAAAGGCACACTGATAAAAAATTTAATGTACTAGAGAATGTAAATAAATGAAATATTTTATTAAAAACATTACAACTTGTATGAAAAAGATTTTTCATTAACTATGTATCTTGTAGTTATTATAAGTAAATATAGACACATACCATTCTTTTTAGATAATATGTATCTTTCTGTTGAAAGGATTTATATTCTGTGTAGTCTTATGTATTGCAAAAGTAGAATTTGATGTGTACTTTTATTAGCTTAGGTTGTTGTACCAATGATAGAGTATACCACTAGAAATGAATTCATACATCAGACATTGCCAAGTTGTAACTAAAGTATAAATTATAGATTATGTTCTTGCCAAAATAAAAATAGCACAGACACTTTATTAAGACATATTTCTGTAATAGACATCAAAAAGGAGTATATTAAGAAAATTCTAATATGAATCTGATATATGAAAAGTATCACTTCAATTTTTATAGCTTTTTATCTCTAGAATCATCCCTATATTTATTAATCCTTATTCTCAATAGTTACTTAGGTACAAGTTTGTGTATGAAGGCAAAATACATAATTTTAGATATCATACTATTTCTCATTTTATTAGAGAATATGTATAAGCATTTGCTAATTTTATATTAATTGAATTTATTTTAAATAATTTCCATGCTTGGAATCAAAATTAAAAATGTTTGCCTGTAACATTTGAATACATTTATTACTTTTCTAGGAACACTGTCTTTTGTTGCATGGAGAATCTTAATGAAGTTAAAAGTTGCAAGAAAACTTTTCCTAGAAATTATGGAATACATGCTTCACTTATTAATTTGAATGCTTTTGGAAATTTATAGTGAAAGAAAACCTTACTGTGATGATTTCTAGAGAAATCAACTTTGGCTTTACATGTTTACATAATATTATTGTATGTAGCTGTATCTTGAAATTGGAATTAAGGTTGCTGCAATTTGCCTAATAATTATTAAACTAAAATCAATAATGAGAAAAATGTTTCACAATCATTGTGGATTCAATTGAATAACTAACAAGTGCTGATAAATTAATAAAAATCATAAAAATTAAATGAAGTTTTGGATTTTTTTCTAAATTAACTTCATGACATTTAAAGGACTCTATTTTATAATAAAAAGTCAAAAATCAGAAGATTTCAAATGTAAGTTTGGATGAAAAATTCAGATTTTTAGAACACCTAGCATGAACTATAAAATGCACTTCCTGACAGCATTGTGAGAGGTCGATCAGTGGTCTTGAAGTTTGAAAATGTGCTATAGACATTTTCTTTTTAAGCAAGTGTTTCAGTCATGGGAGCACATTTCTCTCTTTTAAGAACAGAAACTGTACAGAAAGGGATCCAGCTCTCCCTTTTGTTTCTCATCGTGGTAACTTTCCTTCAGTAGCTTTTATGAAACTTCTTTACAGATTTATCTAGGACCTTGTCCATAGATAAAATATGTCCCCTAAGAAATTACTTGGGAAAACAAAACAAATACATTGAACCAAAAGGTAGATAAAATAGTAAAATATTTGCAATATAGAGGTAATAAAGAAGATTTTGTATCTAAGTTATCACTTTCCTACTGGTTTCAGCTGGTAACACCTAATGAATCTAGCAAATTCCACTGTACCTCAATATACTTATTGCAAAAATGAAAGTTATTAAAGATTAAATCCACCAGCTTTTGGTTATAATAAATTACTAGTTCAACCTCCTGAAGGTAGTAGAATACAGAAAATCTAGTAATTGCTATTCAGAATATACATATTTGAGGAACAAGACACCAATAAGACAATTCTGTTGAATCGAATTTAATTATGGCTATAGAATTCCAATCCAAAAATTTAAAATAAAAAATGTACACCTATTAAGTTACAGCAACTTCATTAACATAGAAAGCTTCTCCATTTGGAAGTAAGTTTTAATCCTTTGTCTTAGTTTTCTATTGCTGATGTGACAATTGCTACCCATCTCGAGGCTTAAACGAATTTATTCCATGAATGTCCTGGAGACCACAAGTTTGGAAAGGAATCACAAAGTTCTCGGGGCTGCACTCCTTCTGAAGTCTCCAGAGAACAACTCTCACATTTTGCAGCATACTAGTTCATGCCTCCTTTCTTCTTCATTAAAGCCAGTAGTGAAGCATCTTCAAAACCTTCTCTGATTCTAATGTTCTTGCCTCTTGCTTTCCTAGGCAACAGCATGACTATAATGAGCCAACCCAGGTTTTCCAGGTTAATTTGTCGTTATAACCTCCCAACTCACTAACACCTGCAAAGCCGTTCTGGCAGTGTAAATCTATGTATTTATGTTTGTGAATTTAGAAATAGATATTTTTGAGCACCATTCTTTGATACCATAATATTTATAAGGTGGTTTCTGTTTTCTATGTACCCAAAGAGAGGAATAAGAAAATGGCATAGGAACTCGCAACCAGATGCAAGGTCCAGGTGGCGTCACACTCCAGGGTGTGCTCTGCCTAGCAGACTGGGTCCTGGAGGTCTTGGCCCCCACCCAGTAAGGCAGAGGCTCCAGCAACACAGTCTGGGAGTGCACCCTCAAGAGCTGTGCAGAGGCTCCAGCTCTACCCAGTTCTGCATCTCAGGGCAACTCACCAGGAGAGTGCTCGGGCAGCCTCACAGGACACAGAGGTACTGAACTCAGCCCATCCCAGAGCCCCAGAGCTGCTCAACAGGGACTGGCCAGTATAACTGCAGGGCCTTAGAGAACTTGAGCTCTGCCCATCAGAGTGAGGGGCACGATCTCCATTGTTCGGGGGTGTGCCCAGCACAGCAGGTCTTAGAGGTTGCAAACCCACCCAACCAGGAGCAAGGCCCCAGCACTATATGCCTGGGAAACTCCTGGGCTTCCCAGTGCAGTGTTCCAGAGGCTCTGAACTCACAACCAGATGCAAGGTCCAGGTGGCACCATGCTCTGGGGTGAGCTCTGTCTAGCCGCCTAGGTCCAGAAGCTCTTGGCCCCCATCCAGCAAGGTGGAGGCTCGAGCAGCACACTCCAGGAATACATGCTCAGTAGCTGTGCACAAGATTCACCTCTACCCAGGCCCACATCTTAGTACAGCCCACCAGGGGAATGCCCGGCCAGACTCGCAGGACTCATAGCCCAGCAACCAGAGCAAACCAACAAAGTACATCACAGTAACATGCAGCTAGCCTCACAGACCACAGAACACAAGGGTCCAGTGCCATAACCTGAGAGTGTGCCCCAGCTAGTCATGGAGATATTGGATGATTGAATCTCTACCCAACACAGTGTTCCAATACAATTCATTAGGATGCTGCCTGCCCAGTCACACAGGTCCCAGAAAAAAATGACAAAATGAAAAACCAAGAGGCAGTCTCAATCCCCCAGCCCACTGAGAACAAAACCAAGAGACACTGAAATGGAACACACTGGGAGTCACACAACTGAAATTTCTGAAATGATAGCAAATGCAGTAAGAAACAACTCCATGAAGCTATAAAGAAACTCAAATCAGAAATAATCTCTCAGCTAGAAGATGAAATGACAATCATTAAGAAAGAAATGTGTGTAACTAAAGAAGAGCAAGATAAAAAAAATAGAACAACATAAGAAAATGATGGAAACTTTGAGCAAACAATATAAGACACAAATAGAATGCATGAAACAAATTCAAAGGGAAATTCAGTAAATTACATGCAAAGTTTGAAAAACTGCTTAAGTGAGACTGAAGATAGAATCTCAGACCTTGAAGACAACATGGGAGCTTATGATCATGAAAGAAAAGATCTCTTAAAAATAAGGAACCAAGAAACAACAATTCAACAGCTGCAAGATGATACCAAGAGAAATAACATAATATTAATAGGCATAAATGAAAAAGCAGGGGTCAATACTAATGACCTGTGAAAACTATTCTGTGAAATAATAGCAGAAAATTTTCCAAATATGGGAAGAGAATCTGATATACAGATAAGTGAGGCATACAGAACCCCAATTAACCATAACCAAAATAAACCTTCATCCAGACATATATTAATTAGGGTATCTGAAATAGATCACAAGAATAAAATACTGAAAGCTGTCAGAGAAAAGAAATAGATCACATATGAAGGAAAGCATATCAGAATCATGGCAGACTTCTCAGCACAAACCTTTAAGTCAAGAAGAGCTTGGAGTGAAGTATTTCAAATCCTCAAAGAAAACAACTTTCAACCCAGATTGATGTACCCTGCAAAACTATCCTTAAAAATTGATGGAGAAATAAGATACTTCTGTGACAAAGAACAACTGAAAAAATTTATGGCCACAAAACCAACACTACAAAGAATACTGAAAGACACTCTAGAAAGAGACAAAGATAGCCACAATGTTAAGAACAACCACAAAAGGAAACCACTAAGCAGGGCAAATAATTAAACAGAAAATGTAGAAAACCAACAACAGAAAGATATCATGACAGGGATGAGCCACTACATATCAGTTATATCAATCAATGTAAATGGTCTCAACTCACCAATAAAAACAAACAGACTAGCAGAGTGCGTTAAGAAACAAAACCCAACAATATGCTGTGTACAAGAAACACATTTCACTCAAAAGGAAATTCACAGACTAAAAATCAAAGGCTGGAAAACAATACTCCATGCAACAGGAACCCAGCAAAAAGCAGGGGTAGCTATTATATTTGCAGACAATACGAACTTCAAACTGAAAATGATCAAAAGAGAAAAAGAAGGTCACT